>ML787578.1:283772-299320 GCA_009831015.1 Picea engelmannii
GGATTTTGAGTTTATCCAGCTCATAAATGCGTGAGATGTTATCTAGAGCTGATTTGTATTTTTTCTGCCAATTCTTCACTTTCTCAAATGTATCTTGAACATGTTTAAATTTAGACAATTTATCTTTGATAATGATTAAGAAATCATTCAGGTTTTTATTGAACTTATAAACATGACTATATTTATGATAGAAATATTCCTGATATAATTTGATTTGTTCATATGATGTTAAAGCCTCTTCCTTTATGATTTCCCATGCCAATTGTTTACCTTGCAAATCTTTGACTTGTGAGGAAAGTTGATTTTTTTGTTTGTCCTTTTCTGTAATCTCTTTTGCAGATGTTTCTTAGAACTTCTTGTTCTCTTGTTTAAAATGGTTTTCAATATTTTGAAGTTGATGTTGATGTTATTGTTTAATAGCATTAATTTGATTTTGATAATGTCCCTCAGATAGAGAATTTTTTTGTTGCAAATCTTTCTCGAAAGACTTAATTTTTTCTTGTTGTTGACTGATAATTTTTTTTATATTGTCAATAGACCACTTGTTAGCATGATCAAAAGCTCCCATTGAGTCTGCAACTTCACCAACAAATTCTAGGTCATCAATTTTTTATGCATCCCATACCATGACCTATTTCAGAGGAGAATCTCCTATTTATTCTATTTTCCTTTTTCGGGGACTTCCCTTTATAATAGATTTTTTATTAGGGATCAAAAAATATTCTACTAGAGAAGGTGTCTCCTCTACAAGTGGTTCTAAAAAATCATGATAAACCATTTCAGCAGAAGGATTACCTGCAAATAATGTCAGAGGATTTTTGGAGATAGAAATGATTGCAATGGCACCCATTCTTTCTTTTGGTTGGTTCTTTTGAGGATCATTTTTATGTGGTGTTTCCAAATATTCATCTGGTCAAGTTTGATTCCCCTATTCTGGTTTCTTAACCTGCACATTATCTGAAGGTTGTGACTGCTTTGATAGTAATTGTTTCTTGACCTAGCCTTAGAGAGATTGATGATCTATTGTGAATACATTTCCCAAAGACAAACTCCTATGTCTTTGAAAGGATACAAATTCATCTCTCTTGGGACCTTTTGGAATTTCTTCAATTCTTTTGCATACTTCCTCATATGATTGAGCCCTTTGGAATTCTTCATCAAAACGAATGTCTTCATGTATATAACCTCGTAAATTTCTTAAGGCTTGAAAATGATCATGTACAATGTTTAGAGGATCATGATTTTTGAAATAAATATGAGACGGTTGGATCTTCTTAAGAGTTGTTGCCTCCACTCTGGCATGTTGATAATAAGATAAGGATAAAATCCCCAACTTGATTGGGAAATAAGGTCAGACCTTCTTTGAACTATACTTTAAATCCAATGTTATTCATGTCCCAACTATTTGATAAGATATATCCATGAGAGCTAGCATATCTAGAACATACTTGGGGAGAGGATGTGTGATCCATATGGATGTTTGTGGCCTCCCACCTATTCCAATTGGTTCATTTTGGCATTTTTCCAGTTTGGCAGTTTTTTTTCCTAGTTTTCAGGTCCTTGACTTGTAGGGCCATTTTGAGGCCCTAAACAACGTTTTTAGGGCTCACCAAAATTAGAAATGACCTTGAATAGATAGAAGAAAAATGTCTATTCCTCGTTTAGAACTTTCCAACGGGACATCGTGCGCCTAAAACAAAGATCGTATGAAAAAGTTACGACCCCAGGAAGTTGATGTACTAACTTACCCAAATGGGGCCCACGTGACTTTTGGTACTTCATCTCCTAGGGTTAGCTTTTTGGATGTATAGGGTTTTTGACATTCCTGTTTATTGTAAAAAGGCCTTCAGAGCCTCATTATAATGATCTTTTTGTGAATGAGCGCAACCATCACATATCTTCTCAGAGATAAGCTACCACCATTCCAACAAGCTTGTTTTCCACTGCATTTTACAGTCTCAACTTATTTCCTTATTGAATAGAAAACCAGTTTTATTGTATCTCTGTTATTTTGTGTTAAGCATATTTTAATAATATTTATTCATTTTGTTCTTCTCATAAAATATAGATCAGTGGTATCAGAGTGGTCTACTCCTTGTCATCTTAATGCATGTCCCCAATGAGGTCAGGGTAAAAAGAATTGGGTCTCGAGCTTGTTTCTCTTGAGGACAAAATCTCTCGCACGCCCAAACGACCTCTCATGGAAGGAGAAAAGAAATATGATGGGACATGAGATCCTTTCAAAATGTTTCTTGAGGAAGCCCTCACGCAACAGAGGAACGAGATGATGGATAGTTTCGCGCAAATCCTTTGGCGGCTACCAATAGGCAATGCATCTTCCTCGAGCGGAGGCGCCGCCCCCTTCAAGGTACAAATAAACTTCTATATTCCTATATTTGAAGGTCATATAGACGCAGATGTTGTAGACAAGTGGTTGAATCTACTAGAAGGGTATTTTTTTGTCCATAAATTTTCAAATAGAGAAAAAATTACTTTTGCGCTCCTCAAAGACATTCCCCATGTCAAAGATTGGTGGGAAACTTTTTGTGAGCAAAAGGAAACAGAGGAACCCTCATTATTTACAATCGCGACCACCTGGGAATCCTCCGAGGATGCTATTAAGGAAAAATACTAGCCTGTCAGAAGTTATGAAGACTTGTATACCAAATGGACCACACTACGACAAGAAAGAGACCAAGCAATGCCAAATTTCACAAATATCTTCCATACCCTACACACCAAGTTGGGTATCAAAGATTCAAAGAGACATATGGTGCTCAAGTATCATGATTATTTGCATAGATACATATAGACCGAAATGGAATTTCTTGACATCTCATCCTTGGGTGCGGCCTATCGATATGCCATTCAAATTGAGCAGAAGCTCAAATAAAAGATGTGACAATTTGGGCCTAGGAACCCCTCGCAGCAAAAAATATGAAAAGGTGGCCCCAACCTACAAAACAAAGGACAGAGAAAATATGGACAGTATCAGGACAACCAGTCCAAGTCGCAATCAAAGAAGGACACCAGAAAGACAAAGAAGGATATCAGGAGTGGTGTGACTTCCATAAGAGTCCTTGGCATAACACCATTGATTGGCGCTCAAAGCAGTCGCTGGTGGTCAAAGTGAAAGCCTATGAATCAGATGTGGGTTCTGACTCTGAATCAGAACTAGAAAGGGGAAGACGGATCATTGACATGGAACCCAGTGCCACTGTTGCTACCACCAAGCTCCAGCCTGGTGAACCAAATGAGCCAGAAGAAGGCGAGGGCCTTTTCCATTCGTAGATGTGGGTAAAAGGCACCCCACTGCACTTCATCATTGATAGTAGTAGCCAGAAGAACCTCATCACAACAGAGGTCATCAAGAGGTTGGCCCTACCGATAATGTCACACTCGCAACCCTGCACCATTGGATGGCTCTGCCAAGGAAGCGATCTTCGTGTCAGCCAACGGTGTCGACTGTCATACGACATCAAGCCCTTCAAAAATGAGGTATTGTGTGATGTTTCTTCTCTCGAAGTTTGTAATTTTCTTTTGGGCCAACCTTATTTATGGAAATGTCATGTTGTATATTAGTCTAGGCCTCATAGTGTTATTGTTACTTTGAACAGGAAATTGTAGAGGATACCCGAGACAGTCCCTCCTAGTTTTATTTCCTTGATCTCTGCCAAGAAATGTAGGAAGTTCATCTCTGAGACTGAGAAATTTGTCTTCTTCGTGATTCACTCTCAGAGTAAGAAAAATATCGCATCCACATCCTGGGCCTCTGCGATCGATCTCTCCACAGAACAAAAGCAAGTGGATAAGGTCGTGGAAGAATACTCAGATATATTCTCCTCTCCTACCAGGGTACCTCTGCACTGCCAGGTGAATCATCCCATTGATATGACCCCAGGTGCACTGCTACCCAATGGGACAGTATACCACTGCTCTTTTTTAGCAAATGAGGAGATCAAGAGGTATATCCAAGAACTGCTCCACAAGGGGCACATTCGTCCCAGCTCATTGCCTTGTGGGAGCCCAATCATATTGGTGTAGAAGAAAGATGGGACCTAGTGACTCTGCATTGATTACCGAGATCTAAGTAAAATCACAGTTCGGAACCAGTACCCAATTCCCTGAATTGATGACCTCCTTGATCAACTCACGGGGGACAAATACTTCAGTAAGATTGATTTGAAGTCTGGATACCACCAGGTCCCAATAGAACATACTGATGTATGGAAGATTGCCTTCAAGTAAAAAGAATATATTTTTGAATGGTTGGTCATGCCCTTTGGTTTGACAAATGCTCCAACAACTTTTATGAGGATGATTGACGATATCTTGCAACCTTTCACCAGTAATTTTGTAGTGGTGTGTCTGGATGGCATCCTCATCTACAACAAGACTTGGGTGGAACACTTGCATCATATTCAACAGGTTCTCCACACCCTGCGGCAACACAAACTATATGAAAACTTGGAAAAATGCTCCTTTGACATGGATAGGGTCCATTACTTAGGCTACATCATTGATCAACATGGTGTGCATGTGGATCTAGCCAAGATCTAGGTCATCCGTGATTGGCCAGCCCCAACCTCACTCACTGAACTTCGAATATTCTTGAGCCTCGCAAATTTCTATCACAGGTTCGTGTTGGGATTCTCTCATGATGCATGGGCCCTCAACCAAGTAACCATGGGTGGAGGTAAGGAAAAATTTGTGTGGGGCCTATCCCAAAAAAAAGCCTTCGATGATTTGAAGTAGCGTTTGTGCTAATCCCCAGTACTTTCATTACCGAACTTGCAACATCCCTTTGAGATCGAGACAAATGCTTCATACCATGTTGTGGGCATCATTCTCACTCAAAATGACCACCCCATGGCATATCATAGTGAGACACTATCATATGTTGTTCGTAAATACCCAACTTACGAAAAATAAATGCACTCCATTGTGCAAGCCTTCCGCCAGTGGAGACATTACATTCTGTGGAAGGAGATAGTCATCCACACTGATCACAAGCCACTACAGTTCATGCAGACCAAAGGAAAATTGTAGAATGACCGCCATCAAAAGTGGTCCACATACTTATAGCAGTTCCACCTCAACATCAAGTATAAAATAGGAAGTACCAACCGAGTTGTTGATTTCCTCATCCAAACTCCAGTCGCGACACTCACCATGGTGCTAGACTCTTGCGGCCATGATACCTATGGATGGCCCCACCTCTATGAGATAGAACCTGACTTCTTCACCACCTACCAAATGTTAGGATAAAACATAGTGGTCACTAATTTCCATCTTCAAGATGGGTTGTTGTGTCGTCTGGGCCATCTCTGGATTCCATCAAGTGAGTGCACGAAGATGATTTGGGAATCTCACTACAATCGGGTGGCAGGACACTTTGGCATCGAAGATATAGTGGCAGTGTTGCATAAACATTTCTAATGGCCAAAACTTCGACAGGATGTCGACAAGTATATCAGGTCTTGCACCGCTTGCGTTATTGTCAAACTGACCACTAAGAAATAGGGCCTATACACCCCTCTTCCTACTCCTGACAATCCATGGGAATCCATCTCAATGGACTACATGTCGGGCCTCTCATCCACCAAGAGGGGCAACGACTATGTTTTTGTGGTTTTTGATCACTTTTCCAAGATGGTGATTATGGCCGCTTACAAGAAGAACATCATTGTAGAGGCCACTACCAAGCTCTTCTTTTAACGTGTCTGGGTACACTTTGGGATCCCACAAACCATTGTCTTATATCGGGAAAGTTGATTCCTCGGCACATTCTGGTCGAGCCTCTGGTCATTGCTGGATACCAAGCTCACAAAATCCACTACCTTCCACCCCCAGATAGATGGCCAAACTGAGGTCATCAATCAAATGATTGTACATATCACGTGCATGTACAATTCCAAGCACCCCTGCACATGGGATGAGATTATTCTCTATGTCCAGCATAGCTACAACCGAGCCCTGCATAGCTCAATTGGCCACATCCCCTTTCAGGTGGGGTTGGGATTCCAACCATTCGGCCCCATGGATGTTGCACCACCCCTGGAGACCACCTCGATTGATTCATCCCCTACTCCACCAGAAGTTGACAAAGACACCTGGTTCATTGAGAGGATACAACACATCCTCCAACAGGTTTAGGATATTTTACAAAAGTCCAATGCCAAGTACAAGTAGCACCATGATCAACACCAGGTGCCACATACATTTCAAGTGGGCGACAAAGTTTGGTTGCACTTGTAGAAAGAATTCATTACAAGGTCCCATCGAAAGATTCACCCACTCTAGTATGGGCCATACACCATCACCAAGGTTGTGGGTGACAATGCTTTTGCACTCAACATTCCCCCTTTCCTTGGCCTGCATCCAATATTCAATGTGGCTCTCCTTCAGCCATATTTCCCACCATTATTGGACACCTCAGAGATAGCAGAGCAGTTGAAATCAACAGATCTCAACCATGACTGCATGAAACAGGAATCCAGTGATCAGATTTTGTACACACAGATCAAAGGCACCCAACATCAAAGGATCCATCTTTATCGACTTGTCAAAGAAAGGAAACTCCTACACCAAGGAAAGTGACTCACCCGAGGCCAAATTCAACAGAAATTTCCTCATCTGATGGGGGAAATCAACGCAATGGAGACCATTTATTCCTAATGTGGGAGAATTTATCCATATGGATTTTAGTGGCCTCCCACCTATTCCAACTAGTTCATTTTGGCATTTTTCCAGTTTGGCATTTTTTTTCCTAGTTTTTGGGTCCCTGACTTGTGGGGCCATTTTGAGGCCCTAAACAATGTTTTTAGGGCTCACCACTTTCCAAAATGTGTATTCCTCTGATAGAAATTTCCAACGGGCTATCATGCGCCTAAAACGGAGATCGTCTGCAAAAGTTACGACCCCAAGAAGTTGATGTGCTAACTTACCCAAATGGGGCCCACATGGCTTTTGACACTTCATCTCCTAGGGTTAGGTTTTTGGATGTCTAGGTTTTTGACATTCCTTTTTATTGTAAAAATTCTTTAAGAGCCTCATTGTAATGATTTTCTTGTGAATGAGCACAACCATCACATCTCTTCTCAGAGATAATCTGCCACCATTCGAGCAAGCTTGTTTTCCGCTGCATTTTACAGTTTCAATTTATTTCCTTATTGAATAGAAAATCGGCTTTACTGTATCTCTATTATTTTGTGTTAAGCATATTTTAATAATTTGTATTCATTTTGTTCTACTCATAAAATACAGATCAATGTTGTGGAGCCTCACACCCATAGATTCTTATATAAGAAGAATATTCTTCATTGAACCAATCACCAATAGATGAAATGCTCTCCATTGCATCGTTTGAAAATCTAGGAGGTGGGTAACCATATAAGAGTTGATGTAATGGAATCATAAAGTTGTTACAAACCTCATACAAACATTTTTTATCATTTAAACCCCAAATATTTTTGCAATAAATATGAATAGGTTGTTGTGATGGAAACCAACTCCATTTCATCAATGGGAAAGGGGTTTTAGCACATATTGAGTCTATTAAATAACCAGACATGGAAAACTGAAGATTAAATCTAGGGGGAGCTGCCAATATTTTCTCAACTTCCATCTTCAAATTACTAAATAAGATGATTTCCCAACTAAAAATATTTCCTTTATCTAAAACCTGGTGAATCAAAGGAACCCATTCTAGTTTTAATTGAATAACATTGTCTCCATATAGTCGGCATAACATGGAGGCTAATTCCATAGAAGATTCTTTTAGATTGTTAATAGGATACAATCCTTTGGATATGATTTTGAAATTGGAATCATCAACCAACCATTCTTTAATTAATTCATCCATCTATATTTTCATATCAATCACCTCTTTTCTTACAAATTCATCAAGGAACTAACTATCCAATTTGGTTTCTGGTGTGGGTAATGTGTACATTATATCTAAATCTTCAGGTTGAAAAGACCCTAGTACTTTATTCGACTCATTTGATATAGTGCAAGTGTTTAAATCCACATGACAAATAACCCAACGTACCATGTTTGAATATGGTGTCAGGATTGGTATGGATACTATCTTATGGAGGGTCAAATGATGAATATCCACAAATTTTTTAGAGTCCTTCGGATATTCATTTGAGAAGTCTCCTCCCACCAAAAAATCATAGATCTCGCTCCATTCTTTGCAGATGACACCAACTTTGTGTGAATTATCTTAGAACAAGAAAACATTGGGATTTCCCTCATCTAATGTCTTGGTGGAATTAGCTTTATGTTTGGATCCTTTGGGCGGC
Organism: Picea engelmannii; assembly: GCA_009831015.1. Lineage (NCBI taxonomy): Eukaryota > Viridiplantae > Streptophyta > Pinopsida > Pinales > Pinaceae > Picea > Picea engelmannii. The sequence goes on from ML787578.1 coordinate 292,082, forward strand.
ATTGTATTACACCTTTGACAATTATTCCAATGAAAAAATAAAATACAGTGATCCAAATAATTATTCATAAGGATAAACATGAAAGGAAACTTGAACGAACTTCTATTGTAGTGGAAAATCAAAGTTGTTCTATGGAAAGATTTAAAAAATAAAAAAACGTTCACAATGGCTGGTAACATTAAAAATGACAGTGGAAACATGGAAATTCGGTATAATTGAAGGTTAAGATTTGGTTACATATCAGCTCGTAAGTGTTATAAATGACAATAAGTAATTGTCATGTCACCAAAACTCATAAGTTGGTGATTTTATTCGTAATTTACATAAGACTTTATTAACCAGACGTTGTAATAAATCATCCTTGTGACCTCAAGACTTGTTAAAAACCATATAGGTTAAGACTTTAATACCATGTTTTATTTCTTTTAATCCATGCTTAGTCTTCTGATTAACCCTTAATCATCTTCCAAATAATCCTTGGATATCAAAACATTGGTGGTGTATGTGAGTTTTGTTTAAATATACATCTGATATTCGATATCGGGAACTAGGGAATCAGTTGTATTGCATATCAGATATTGGGTGTCAAATGTAGCCATATAAAAATTTTAAACGGTATTCTGATATCTGATATCGGAAATGAAAAAGTGTTGACGTAAAATATTATCGGGTATCAGGATTTTTGGAAAATGAAAAGTATGAAACCATAGCCCGATAAGCGACGTTATTTGGTACAAACAAAATCAAATTAATGAAAATAAATCTAATAGGGAAAAATTATTTGGTAAAACAAAAAATAAAGGGACCCTTTAATTTTTAGATTTAAAATTCAAGAGAGGGTTGTTGAGGCTCAACAAATGGTGACACACTAGGAAAAAAAATTCTCTCTCTCCACTAAATGTTAAAAGTAAGTTCAATGACTATAGAGCCAAATCTCTTAATTATGGGTACCACCAAATGCTTAAGAATTTTTAGAGGATATTCTCACTAAACATAGACTTCAGGTAATTGATGGACTACTTCTTCAAGCTAATTTATGAGGTTAATGTTCCTTATATTTCAATGCACAAATAATTGGTATAAGGCATGACCTAAGGCTTTCACTTTGAGTGAGTAAACATTTTCCTTTGTGTTCCTCATCTCTATTTGACCCGACATTGATTTGTTGCTCGTGAGTGTCCATAACCCCAATGAAGGTGCCTTAGTATCATACAAGCATTGACCCACTTCCAAAGAGAATCCATAGGCCCGATGGGTTTACCTGTACTTCCCACACCACAAAGTGATTTTGACTTCCCTTTTATTACATTGCACCTTTAATTATTTGTGTGTGTGTGTGTAGGTTTTTAGTGAAGAGGGGTTATACGAGAGTTATTTAGATTTTCTAGGAAATCTAATCACTTCTAAAGTTTAGCATAAGGTCTTCCTTCCAACAGTAATTTAGGAATAAACTTTTAAATGCGCATTAAATGGGGCTCCAAAGAGGAAATTTGTAAGAAAACTAATGTGTACTTATGCCCGTGATATAAATGTGAATTCTTGGTAACATAGGAGTTCCACCACTAATACAGAGATTTTACTTACAAGACATAAAAAATTATATAGATAATTTAGTGTAATTCTTTCAGTTGAAGAAATGTATCTAATACATCCCATATGGTATCAATTATTTATTGAAGATAACAAAACCTTTTATTTTTTCAAACAAACTAATAAAAATCAAAGAAAGAGGAAGGTAAAACATATTTACATATTTATCATTTTATCATTTTTTAGGAAAAGTATTTTTTAAGGATCTGGTCATTCATAGGAAGGATTTATTCCCCCACCCCCCCTCTAATGATTGAATAATACATGTTGAAAGGCCGACCTTTTTAGAAATTTGAAATGGACCAAGATAGGGTTTTTGAAATTTTGTATGTTTTCCTTTTTTCCTCATGGGATTTTTCTTATTTAAGAACTAAATCACCGACTTCAAAATTTGTATTACTAACTAAATTCTTATCAAACCATTTCTTTGTTATTTTTTGGTGTTCATAGAAAGGTTTTTTGGATTTATTCCTTTCTTATTCCAATTTTAATAACTCCTCAATACGTTCCTGCGATTTTGGAAAATGATCCTCTCTAACGGATTGTGTCAATTTGAGAGAGTTTAAAGCTACATTAGTTGGTAAAATGGATTCCTTGCCATAAACAAGTAAGGAGAATTTCCTAATGTATTTTTAGGTGTGACCCTATCAACCCATAATGAAAATGTAAGAGATTTATGACATTTTCTTTGATTTTCATTCACAGTTTTCTTAATGATCTGGAGAAGGTTTTTGTTGGTGGATTCTCCCAAACCATTACCTTGTGGATTATAATTGGAAGAATGTATAATTTTAATACCTTTATCTACAACAAACTCAATTAATTTGATTGAAAAAAAAAAATCAAGCATTGTTAAAAAACAAAGTGTTAGGAATGCCAAACCTCATAATAATAAATTGTTCAATGAAAGAAATCATCCGATTTTGATTAACCATTTTTAAAGGGATGACCTTTGTCCATCTAGTGAAATAATAGTTGTTGTCAAAATATTTTTTTTTAGCTAAGAATAATTTGGGGTTATTTCTCCAATGATGTTCAGTCCCCATTGTTCGAATGGTCCATCGATCATCACCGATTGTAATGGGAATGCAAACATTTTCTCTCTTCCAGTTGAAGTTTGGAAAATTTTACACTTTTGAACATGTGCATGATTATCCCTTAATAAAGTTGGCCAATAGTATCCTACTCGTAGGATATTATGAGCAGTAGTATCTCCACTAAAATATCCACATTTAGGGCCATCATGTAAATCAAATAACACTTTATCAGCAACTGATTTTTCTAAACACCTCAACAAAACATAATCATAATTTTTTCTGAATAACACTCCATTAATCAACTGGTAATGATAATATTTCAATCATAATGCTCTCTTATTATTAGATTCATAATGTAGAGGAGAAAAACCATTATTAAGGAATGATTTGAGATCTTTATACCATGAATCAATAGAACTAGATGTAAGATCAATTTCATTAATTTCTGATTCTGATTCATTTTCCTTTTCTATTTTATTTTCTAACCCTAAATCAATTGATTTCATTTCTAGCCTACAAAGGCCTAGACATCGAATGAATTTGGATGGTTTAATCTCCAAGTCATATTCTTGTAGAGTGGTCAATTGGTTTTCTCTCTTGTCCCTAAGATCCTTTTGAACAAGTAATTTTTGGACATAAGGATATGGAACAATCACTTTGTTGTGTGACTTTAAAAGAAACGACCAAAAATGTTTGACTTCTTTAAAAACTACATAGGCCTATTTTTCTACTTCAAAATACTTCAAGTATGTGCCTTGGAACCCTGTACTTATAAAAATATATAGTTTTAGTATTTTGATCATTCTTTTGAGTAAGAACAACAACACAAGACAAATTAGAAGCACAATTATAGAGAATAAATTCTTTATTAAAACTAGGAGATGATAGAGATGGAGATTTTACAATTGCTTCCTTTATTGTTTTAAATGATTCTCTTTCATAATTATTCCATTTAAAAACAACATCTTTCTTAATCATATTTTGTAATGGTCTTACTATCTATGAAAAACTTGGGTCAAATCGTTTGAAAACATTAATCTGTACTAGGAAAGATTGCATTGTTTTCTTGTTATGTGGGAAGGGAATTTATTATATTGCTTTAATTATTTTAGGTTTAATAACAATTCTAAATTTATAAATGATGAAACCTAAAAATTTCCCTTCATTTAGTTAAAAAACTGTTTTCTTGGGGTTAAGAGAAATGGCATATTTTCTGCAGCAGTCAAAAATTTGTTTGAGATGACATACATGATCAGATCTATTTTTAGAGAATACGGTGACATCATCCAGATATTACCACTGATTTATTTAATATCCCTCTAAATGAAATGTCCATGGAACATTGAAATGTGGCACCAACGTTTATTAATCCAATTGGCATTTTTATGTATACATAAGTGCCCCATTTGATTCCAAAGGTCATTTTCAATTGGTCATCTTTAGAGACTAAGACATGGTTATAACCTGAGAATCCATATAGAAAATACATCATCTCATAACCTACCAAAAATTGCAGAATTTGTTCCATAGGAGGGAGAGGAAAGTTATCTTTTTCGGATGCTTTATTCAAATTTATAAAATCAATACAAATTCAAATGTCTCCATTTTTCTTTCTAACCAGAACCACATTAGATACCCATTGCAAGTGTATAACAGAAAAAATGATTCTAGCTTGATGCAATTTGTTCAATTCTTTTTTTATTTGATGTTCCATGTTAGGGTGATTTTTTCTTAATTTATGTTAGATTGGTTTAGCGTCTGACTTCAATGGAATTACATGTTGAATAAACAAAGTTTCATAAGTCTTCAAATCATTATAGGTCCACGCAAAAATATATTTTTATTTTTTCAAAATATTAATAAAATAATTTCTTTCTAAAGGAGTGCACCCTAATCCAAGATTAACATTTTGTGGATTTTCTGCAGTTCCCAAATTTATGATTTCCAATTTCATTGAAGAATTTTTTGTCTTGCAATTAGTTGGTGCTTTGAATATATCCTAAAGGTCATAAAAAATTTCTGATTTGACTACAGATTTAGGAATGATGTTTTATGGCTGAGCTCTACAATTTGGTGAAGGATGATTAATTTCTTAATCATGTTGATTCTCATTGATTATTAAATCTTTATATGTATATTCTTGTGTAAGAAAACTTACAATATGATCATCACTGTTAAAAACTCTCCAATTGTTTATATTGTTGGGAATAGATGGACTAAACAGTAACTCAATTAAAAATCTATCATGAGAAAATTCTTCAAAGGGAATTAGCTTTGAGGCAACATTAGCAAGTAGGTCTGCATCTAAATTTTGAACTCTAGGAATATATTTAATCTCAAAAAAAATGAAATCCAAAACAAGCTATTGGTAATTTTTTAGATTATTCGAAACACAATGAATAATATTTCATACATGCTTGAAAATAATCTCATAATCACCATATACATTAATGAATTTAACATTCAAATCAACGACCTTTTTCAATCCTTGGATCAATGCCTCATATTCAACTACATTGTTTGTGCACTGCAATTCAAGTTTGCAAGCTAGCATGGTTTTATTACCATTGGTATCTTGCAAGACATAACCTGCTTTAGCACCTTCATTAGATTTTGAGCCATCAAAAATAAGGTCCAAAATTCATCATCTACAACTAACTTTGAATTATCAGAAATAAAATCTATACATCTGGAATAATTAGTTTGAGAAAAATTTACAACCTCAGACTGCAAACATGAATCCGTGAATGGTGAACTTTCTACAACATAATTCCCAAAAAATGAATCAATGTAAGACCCTGTTTCCCCCATTCTGTAAAAATAACTATATTGGCCAAGAACTGTGGCAAACTCAAAGATGTGAATGTTTGATTTGACGTACCTTTGTATAACAGGTCGATGAATGTAAATTATGTTGTAAAGATGTGTTGCATGATTGCTGGGAGGGGGATGTGCTAAAAGAGATCATGATGGATAATGAGAGGTGGTGGAAGGGACCTAGAATGGTTGCGTTAACTTCCACCGAGCCAATACTGTACTGGTTTTTACTTTCTTAAAGACCAAAGTAACTCTCTGACCCTGGAATGAATTTCCTGTCAGATTGGTAGGTGGGGAGGATTCTTAGAGTTAATGAGGGGATGGGGGTGAACTGCCCATCTGTAAAAAGTCTCAGACCTGACCATGGATGGGGAAATTCGCGCCACACACAATCTTGCAGAGAAAAAAGGAAAGAGAGGAAGTGTGGTAGGGGGGGAGAGAAGAGAAAAAAGGGAGAGCACACGACAGGGATCGTGGAAGAGAAATGGAGAAACTATGGAATCATAGGGAGCTCTGAACATAGGAGAAGGAGAGTAACCTTCATCCTAGACTTCCGTTGAGCTGGAAATAGGAGACTGAATCTCAAAGCATCGTGGTCTAGCTCAGGGGTGGTTAGTGGTAAATCTGTTTGGAGTCACTGAGCCTATGGTTGGGTGGAAACGAGCACCCCTCTCAGAAGTTGCATCATGCCTGGTGGATTTGAAAAGTGTTTTATGCCTTGTATTTTGAATTGAATTGTCATGAATACATGCTCATGTTTATACACCCATAATGATTTTTGTGTGGAATGATTGCCTGGTGTCTTAGACTGGAAATAATGGATGTATGTGTACACTTACATGCCATTGTTGGTTTCTGTACCAATGATTAAGTTTGGGGCATGAGTTCGTTCCACCGAGATTCATCTTGTTTGCTTGATTCTCGTAATGTTCTAGGAAGGCACCTCGAGAGTACTCTTCCCAGGGAATTACCCCATAAACCTTGGAACCGCACTGAATCTTTAACCAAAGACTCGACTAGGAACCATCTGAGGGTTCATGCGATCCGTGTCTGGAAACCTCATGCAAGAAAGAGTATCTCTCTAAGGTCTTGTTGTTGGATTACTGAGAGGGGGGGTGAATCAGTAATCACGTAATTATAATCCTTTTTCTTCAAATGTTATATCAATGTAGAATTATTATCCAATAATGAGAAATAATAAATAAACAATCACACACATACACAGTAAACCAATGTTTTATGTGGAAACCCAAATTGGGATAAAACCACAGAATGATTTTTCTTATATGTATTGAAGAATTACATTCATTGGAAGCACCAACTTCCTTTGTTTTCCAGCTGCAACTGGAAGGAGGATCCAACACCCTAGTTTTTCAGGCTACAACCTGAGGGAAGCTCCAACTCCCCAAATCTCTGGCTACAACTAGAAGGAGGCTACAACCCCCAATGTTCTCTAGCTACAAACAGAAGGTAGCTACAACCACTTGTCCTTGCCCCGTCCTGCCACCCTGAAGTAGAAGTAGAATGATGAAACCACTGTCACACTATCACTGTGAGATATACCACTGTAAACCTGTACCAATAAATCTGAACCATGCATCAACCATGCATCAACCTGTACCTCAACCTGTAATCAATCTGTACCAAAAAATGTGCATCAACCATGCACCAACCTGTAATCAACATGTACCATAAACAAGTGCATCAATCATGCACCAACCTGTAATCAACCTGTACCATAAACAAGTGCATCAACCATGCACCAACCTGTAATCAACCTGTACCATAAACAAGT
>ML787578.1:316086-352014 GCA_009831015.1 Picea engelmannii
GGGGGGGGGGGGGGGGGGGGGTGTTTCGGAATTGGCGGCTTAAAGCAGGCCCCCCTTGTCTAGGACCATAGATCCAAGAATTCATCGGGGCTTTATTAACCATTGATATTAACCTTTGCATAGGCAGGAGAGTGGACTTGAAAACATCCTGAAAGTCTCGAAGTATTCGGAACCGCCCATCGGCACAGGACACATGGCAGTCGGGTAGAATTTCACTGACCCACGACTTGGAGTGGTCAAAAGGGGTAGAACTGCACGAACTCATGATTCGTGAAATCACGGTGTGATCATGGTCATTGATCCGGGAGTGATCTAGATGATCCATTTAGCACGAATAGATTTTTTCATTTCGACATTTCAGGGTTTACAGAGCTGAAAGACTTGACTCGCTTGTATCGCTGAGTCACGAAATGCAAAAAGGTGCCTAGTTTGTTTGGCCTGTGGTCATAACCAACGATCACATGGAGGTAGAAAAGGGAAGATCTAGCCTACGCTAGGCCCCCATAGGACTTTGGGGATTCTGTCCCTCAAGAAGAGGCGAAAATTTTTATTATGCTGTAGTGGGTGTGTTACAATCAACACAATAATTTCCTAAAATGGCATTTGAGAACAATACTGGCTCATTTCACCATCAATATTAGTCATAGTATGTCCCATATTCTTCTCATGTTCCACTTTGATTTGATTGGGTTTACCATTGTATGGTAACCACAAATGTGACCAGTCTATTGAAAAATAACCATGAAGTTTTTTAGACCAATCCCTACTTAGAAGCAACCCATAATCTTCTGGAATGTCAAAAACAATGATGTCTATTGTTTTATGAACTTTGGGATTAGAATATAATCAAATAAACACATATTTAAGTTCACCTAAAACCTTAACTCTTGTTTTGTCTAGTTGTACAATCTGTATGACATACATTTTTGGTTCAACATTGATTTTCTTACAAACAAAATATGGAATTATGTTTGATGAAGCTCGAGAGTCTACCAAACAATTGTGAACATTTTTGTTAAAATTTTCAAAAGTTAAAAGAGAAGGTGGTGTGAGAGAGTTTGATTTATCTCATATTATTACATCATTGGAATTGACTTGTTTGTTCTTCTCTGAAGTAGAATTTAGGGATTTTTTTCCTTTTTCTTTACCTGTAGTTGCAATAGTCTATTTTTCAATGTTATTATTGTCCAATGCTTTAAGTAAATTGTTTCTTTGTTGTTTTAACTTTGTTAATTCATATAAATAAATATTTCCCCTAGTCCTTTTCATGTCTTCAACCAAATCATAGTCAAGTTGATCTTATACCACTAAAGTTCCAGTGATTGGTTTTTCTTGAGGTAAATTTTATTAGAAGGAATAATAGGAGATGGAGTTGAGGCACTGGAAGGATGAAATTTACTTCTAGTCTGAACAACATTCACTTCTTCACAAGGCATATCTTCCTCATAATCAATAACACCATATACAATATCCCATATGATTTTTACCTCAAAGGTACCAACATTATCATCATCATGTTCTTCTTCCTCATCATCAGCAATAGAAATTTGATCACGAGGAGGTCGAAATTTTCTTTTAACAAATGGTCTCCATGGTATTTTAGTGGTTGAATATTTCGGTACATTTTTCTTGATGTTTATGATGTCATTATCTATAATTTTAACTATCTTGTGTAAATTCTTGATTTCTAAAGCCTCCTTGTCTTTCTTTTCATCTTTAATTGTGACTCTCCTTGTGGGAGGTAAAGCTATTCTATCTTAGACTGGGGATTTACTAGCTATGCTCATCATTTCGATTTAGATTTCTAGAGTTTCTTCCATTGTCTTGTCTAATGAATTTTTGGCTACCCTTTTAATAATGATGGAAATTGAGGAAGGAAGAACAGTAGTATAAAATTCAAGAAGGACATTAGTTTGTGGTCTTGAATATTCAAGTATATTATTCAACAAGGTCAAGAATCTTTGATTAAAGTGTTTTATTTTCTCTTTTTCATTCATTCTTACTCTATATAATTCAAGGACTAAAGTGGTTGGGGATTTTTCATCGCCAAATTTTTTCATGAATAGTTTTTTAAACTTATCCCAACTGGTTATTGATCTTGCTTTCAAAGAAAACTACCAAGTAGATGCATTTCCTTCAAACGCATAAGGGAATACGCAACATACTACATCTTTTTGTTCCACTTTCATTAGTTTAACTAATAATATGAATTTATTGATATGATATTCAAGAGACTCTTTGTTATCAGGGTCAAACTTGGGCAATAATTTTTCTAGATGTTTAGGCAAGTCATGTTGGTCACCAGGAACATTAATTGCTCCTAAGTTTAACCAAGGTCTTCGAGGTTGATTGAATCCTTCCATAACTATAGTTGTGGATCTTCAAGGAGTTCCTCTTGAGACATGAGATGTTGAAAGAGATGGTAAAGGTTTATACGTTGGATTTCCCAAAGGCGTTAATATTGGAGGTGTGCCTAATACCAATTTCTTACTTTCTGAGGAATTTCCTTTTTTCCAGTATTTATTAATAGCGAGAGGGTTGGATATTATAGTAAAAGGAGAAATATATGGGTGTTTTAACTGATATTTTTTACCTTTATCTGATATGATATAATAAATTCGTTCTTTTCCAATATTTTTACTTTGTGCTCTCGTAAAAATTCCAAGAAGTTGCAAAATATGGGGGACCATCTAAAAAAAATTCTTTAGTAGTTACAAAATCTTATGGTTTTTCATCAAGGATCTAATGAACATATTGAATTGAAATATCCTAATATAATGGTTGGTTTTCCTGAATAATATCATAATATGTGATTTCATGCAATATCTCTTGAGTGATACCAGAATCTGAGATTTCTTGTTGAATTGGTTGTGTAAGTTCTAAAAATTCAGTATGAGAAGCTGACTCAGGTAAGACAATATTGAAAGATAAAGGTATTATTATGGAAGGTGTAATAGATCTTGACTATAAGAGAGGAGTTGAGGGATATGGTGATATTATTGAATGGGTATCATTCTTGTGTGGATATCTACGTGCCATTCATTATCAGAGGCCCTCCTAGTGCCAAAACTTTAATGTCTGAAAAACTTATTAGCAACCAACGTGGAGAAATTTCCCGATCAAGGCCCCAATTAGGCCTATACTCATTTGGGATGGAAATTTTCACTGGTATGTAGGCACGGTTGCCACTTTAGGGGGGTTTTCTCCTAGAAAGGATACTCTCCTTGAAGCTCTTCTAAGCTACTATGTAGAAAAAGAATGAACTAATCTATCTCTATTCTAAAACTATAATATCCTAATTGGGATATAGAAGTAGTTTGTAGTATCCCAGTTAGGAGCAAGAAGAAAATACATATCAAACATGAAATAAAGATAAGCTATCAAGTTATAGAAATAGTTCGTACAACTTGATAACAATTAAAACAAATAAATATTAGTAATCAACTTATTAAATAGTTACCAAGAAATCACAAATATGCATACTCATTTGATTTATCATCATTCACATCAAATTCAATCATGAATGAAATGACATAAAAATTTCTCAAATATTCTAACAATAGTGCATAAATAGAGAACATAAGCATTCATTCCATCGATAAATTTGAAAGAAAGATAATAATGGATTGAAAAAATTTGTATTTCAATAGCTTGAATAATAGTACTAGAACAATTGAAACACCATATGGATACTGCCACACTAGGTATTCAAATCCACAAAATTTGGATTTTACAATAGTGTACTTATCCCATCTCCAGAGTTTTCAACCCCCTCAGTCCTTGTTACAAAATTATATAAATAAAGTTCAATCTAACCAAAAATCAAAATTTTTGGAAAATTAAAAATAGAGAAATTTCTTTAAAAAAGGAAATTTGTTGCAACTTTGAAGGGGCGTTTGCTTGGTATGTTTCTTTCATTTATTGATATGCTCGATGTAGATTTCCCATTGAGAAAATGTCTCCATGGTTTGTGATATGAGCACAGGAGTTGAATTATCCAAATTAATTTCACAATAGAAGACTTTCCCTGTGATAATGTTGATTTCTCCCTGTAACTTGGAACATAAGTTGTTGATAACCTTTGTGTGTATTGTTGGATTAATAGGAACGCATTGATTTCTTACATATCCCACCTATCTAAACCTTGAATCAAACCTTTGATGTATTTTCTTTGTTTTTGGAGATCAGTAAAGGAAGATTCTCCCAAGACTCAAACTCCCAGAAAGTGTACATTAGGAATATCAAGCTCAATGATGATATCTACCGCATTATCCCAAATCTTAGAACAATATTTTATTCCATATGTGACCAGGATTTATGAATGGTTCAATTTATGCACCCAAGTGTCCAGAGTGATTTGGATTCTAAGTTTGTTCAGCTTAGAAATGCATGAGATGTTATCTGGAGATGATTTGTATTTTTCCTGCCAATTCTTAACTTTCTCAAATGTATCTTTAACATGTTTAAATTCAAACAATTTATCTTTGATAATGATTAAGAAATCATTCCGATTTTTATTGAAATTATGAACATGACTCAATTTCTAATAGAAATCTTCTTGAGATAATTTGAGTTGTTCATTTGATGTCAAAGCCTCTTCCTTTATGGTTTCTCATGCTAGTTGTTTACCCTACAAATATTTGACTTGTGAGGAAAGTTGATATTCATTATTCCAGGTTGCTCGGTATCCTGGTGGGGTGATTATACTAGACTAGGGTATGTTGCGTTGGGCCCTTCGTTTTTTGGAATTCTTTAATTTTGGGGAAGATCACTGCAGTCTAACTAAAAGATAACGAGCATCATAAGGAGTAAAAAATGTCACACGCTAGCTGGAGGATTACGAGTAGCGGAAATGGTTAGAAGCAGTGCAAGATAATTGAAAGTGTAAAAGTATAAGAAGTTGTCAAAAGAGCCATGAATTAGTTGGAAAAGCAGCGAGATCATATAATACCAGTAGAAATCTGAGAATATAGCGAAATAAAGAATCTAAGAAGAGGCAGAGGAAAAAGTATAAATAAGAAGGCAGTTCGATGAGGAAGAGGTTATTGAGCGCATAGGAGAGACATAATGTCATTATTATTGGGATTAAGTTGCCACAGTCATAATATTATATTGTAATTGTCCTTGTTTATATTATTGCACTTGCACAATAAGGTTTGAGTCTGTAATGGTTATTAGAGACTAGATCTCATTGCGCTAGTTATTTCATGGGTAGTATACTTATTGTATGATAGTTGATGGAGATGTTGCTAATATAATGGATTATTTGGGTTGTAAAAATTATTTTTCTAATTGGTCTATTATGATGTGCATGGATCCATTACTATGTCGCATAAAATACTTTCTTTATGTGTATTCAGTATTTGATTGTTGTCACTATGCATATTTAAGTATTAATATATGAATATACAAGGTGCTAAGGTAGACCCAATGTTGTGTTTTATTTAACTCACTTTAGCACACACGTCTCAGATACACTTCAAGTGAGACCTCCTTCCCCCGTGGAAGGTTGAATATGCTAGCGTACCTAGACTACAACGGTGTTTTTGTTGGTAACCTCCAAGAACCCTGGTCTCAATGTTGCACCAAAAAATGGTTTTGTTGTCGGGACCTAAGCTTTAAAGTAAGTTCTTAGAGGATGCCTCCTCATATTTACAAATCCGATGTTGAGAAATGGTCGGAAATACGGTGCAACATTATCATACAGCAGGAGACCGAGCTGTGACACAAAATCTTTAGGCTTGTAAAACAACTATTTTGTATTCAGATCTTACTAGTGACCAGTATGAGATATTTTGGATTAGATTCCCCGAAGAAGTATTTAAATGGTTAGATCAACTCCAAGAAGCCACATAATTCAAAGATTGGATTAAAAAGAGGTATAGTGAGATGGTGGAAGTCCTAGCTGCTCTGCATTTTCTATATCATCAAGCCTCTCGTATTTTAGACTTTTGAGTCCATACTAATTTGGAGGGTTACATTATCAAGTTTGTTGCAGGGAATCATCAAGCCTTATCAAAGGCTGAAGAAATATTTAAAGAAGGAGCTAGAGGAATATTTTTATTGGAAATCCCTCTGTGGATCAATATTTTCTTATTAGAAGAAGGAATGTTACAATTTCCTTCAATTGATATGGAAGGGTAAACCCCTACACTAGTGGGAGGGTTATTTATGAGAGGGTTCATGAGTTAGGTAAAGGAATATTTTCTAGGAGATATGGGGGGTAATCAAAATAAAAGTGAAAGGCAAGAACGATCTTGGAAGATGTATTATATTCTTGAGGAGAGGTGGAGGAAATAGATGAGAAAATCAATGAATAGGTTAGATCAGTCGTGAAGGGAGATGGACTTTTAGAGTAGTCATAGAAAGGAGTTAGAAGCATTACGAGAATTGCTGAGACGAAGAAGGTTTTTTAGCTAATGGTTGAAGGGGATATTTGATGAAATAGGTGAATTTTATGGAGGAAGTATACAAGAGGAAGGAATTTTAGAAGAGATGATGAAAGAGAAAGGATAGATGCCATAATTGAAGAAGAATACTCAAGTGAAACCCTAGAAGATTTTGTGGAAGAATTAGAGCCTGTAACACGAGAAGATGTCGGATTTCATCAAGAGATAAATGAACACTGCAATTGAAAGAGATCCCCCAAATCAAAGAATTTCATTCCACAGGTAAAGGAACTAGCCTTGAATCACCCATTCCCCTAGATCCATATGCAAATATGGTAATTTCTATAACAAATACTTCTACAAATTCTATTATTCATAACCCTTCGAGTTCAACAAGTTCAACAAGTTTGAAAAGTAGTAGTAGTAGAAGTGTGGAAAGATTATCAATTGTATCACAACCAAGACCTCCAGGGTTCATTTTAGTAGGAATTCCAAATTCCTCGATGGTGAATCAACATGAAGGATCCCTCACTCGATACCCTAAATTTTTGGGTAAAGGGGATGGGGATGTGGAGGAGCATTGGTTTCTATGTGAAGCTATCTCGAGGTCTCACAGAACTCTAGATGAAAACAAGTTAGTTGATTTTTAAACTAACCTAAGAGGTCAGGATCTTAAATGGTACATGAAGGCAATCGATCCAGGGTATCAGGGGAAAGCCTTCACATTCGCTCAAGTGAAGCAGATATTTATAGCAGAATTAGGGTTACCACAGTCAAAAAAATAAGCACTCTCTAAGTTGCAGGAGATAAAGTAGAGAGATGGTGAGTGTGCTTGGGAATACAACCAGAGATTTAAGGATGCTATAGGGAAATTATCAAACCCTATCCATGAGGATCATCAGAGAGAACAATTCACTCATAGGTTGTTACCTTTAACTCGTATTCCTTTAAATCAACAAAGGATAGCTACTTTGAGTGAAGTATTGGAGTAGTCCATGAATATGGAGGCTATGGTAGGTTACCCAGAAAACTTAAGGATCATGACACCTCCAAAATATTCTAACATTTCCAAATTGTAGGGCCAAAACTCTACATTAACTGAGAAAATTCGAGAGTTGACCCTTCCTAAAGTAGGTCGACTATAAGTCTGGTGTATAGGTTGTTACATGGAAGGTCATGTATCCAATGAATGTTTGATATTGAGGGGTATATGGCCCTCTAATATGGCTTCTCCACAATTGGTCCAGTGAGAGGATTCATGCAAGTTATTACTAAAACAACATTTCATGGGCCTATTCAATACCACGCCTTTCTGAATAATCAGGGAGGTCAGAGTGTTGAATATTGTGAGATATGCAGAATTCATGGGAATTCTCCAAGGCATTGTCCCATATTACATAATTACACACTTTTCTCAAACACCATGTACTGTGATTTGTGTGGTTCACCCTCTTAGAACACCAATCAGTCTTTGGATGCCCTTGTAGACAGATTGGACCGGTCTGCATTAAAAGTTGATGAAGGACCTTGAGGACCTGGAAGGGGTCATAAAGGTGGAGGAGGATTATGAGGAGGATGAACTAGTAGAAGAGTACTAGTTCGTTGCTACAATTGTGATGATAAAGGACACCTAGCAAGAGACTGTCCACTTCCAAGAAGACTATGGTGTGCACATTGCAGGAATAACACTCATGCTACTAAAGATTGCCCAGACCTAATAGTTAAATGGGAAGATTGTGCTAGATAGAGAGGAGAAAATATGATAAATTTTGAACCTAGATCCATGGATGAAAGAGGTGGGTCTAATATTAATATCATCACTAGAGGAGGAGTAAAGACTAGTGTTGATGTAGGGAGCCCTCATCAAATAAAAATTCAGAAAGCTTCACCAGAAAATACCAAGTATGATCTTGTAAGGTAGAAAGAATTATTTAAGAGTGCAGGACAAATGTTTAGCTATATGCCTAGTCCTCCAACACCTACAGTTGCGGAAATGATTTTCAATATGAATCCCCATTAGTTGAGGATCCTTAGAGAATCTATTGCTCATATGGAATCCTTGGGTAAGTCACAAAAGGTTGTCGATATTCAGCTTCAACTATTTTCAAATATTTTGGAAGATGAACAAATTACTAAGAAGTTACAGAACACAATCAAAGTGGCCTTGGGATTCAAAGGAAACCAAAAGGAATTTATTGTTTCTAGCCTTCCAAAAATGAAGGTGTAACGCCACTTTTCTGTTACCAAGGCTTACTTGGTTTAATACCAAGTTGTAACACCACTTTTCACATAACTCATACAGGCATTATATAATCCACATGCATTTAAGCAAGAAATACATTTAAGCTCAGAGTAAGCATAAGAATTATTACTAACATAAATAATCCATGGAATTAACATTAATCCAAATGCATAGAAAAATACATGATAATTATAATACACAGAGATATAGAAACGTAATTAAAGAATCATCTGGTACTTATCTTTGAAACAGTGGTAGTTCCACCAACCAAGTGCAAGCCTTCCACGAACCTCCCAGCCTTAGACCACACTACTCGTCAGCTCAACAGTGGGTCACCCTCGAGCTGGGACTAAGCTCCACCCCCAAGGCAGGGAATCCTAGGCTAGGTTGAGGTTACAGGGAAAACACACAGTCACAAGGAAGGAATTCTCTCCCAGGAACCACTCATGCTCATTGCCCACAGACTTTCCTTCCCCACATGCTTGTTCCACCCCAGGAGTATACACCTTCTCTGTCACCTAGAGAGTCATTTGGCTACTAACCTCCCTTGTCTTAGGTTACAGCAATAGACCGGACCAGAAATCTCCAAGCTCTATGGCAGCTACAGAGTTCCTTTCAGGAGTTCTCTCCTTCCTTTGCGTACTCTCTCACCTGGAGAGAATCACTCACAAGACAATAACCTGTTCTTCCATTCTCAATCACCTCTCTCACCTCGAGAGAGTGTTGTACAACTAGCCAACAAGCCCCACATAGTCCAGCACTGCGTGGCCACAAGAACCAATGGGGAAAATAGAGACGGGCTTTCCAACAGGTTCAATAATGGCATATGGTCTCATGGACATGGATTGGGGATAGAGATTCCACACACAGGATTGATCTGTTCAGATAGGGGATGTCTTGACTTTCTAGAAATCAACACAGACTTTTCCCACGGTTTCAGAATCACACGAGGTCTCTTGTCGGGGTTGTACGGGTTCATGCTCAGACGGTCAGGTGGAATGTAGGAGGCACCCACGCAGAAGTCGACGAGAATGGAAGCCGAACCCCCCCAATGCAGCTCATCTCATCCCTTTTATTTGCATGCACCTAGGTTGACACTTGTCACCCATGCAACTGCATGCATTCCTTCAGCACGCGTTCCTTCCATTTGGAAGTCACATGTCATTCCAAAAGAACTTAGGATAAAAACATACTAATCACATGTCTTTTGGAATAATATTAAATTATTATTCCAAAGACTTAAGCCCCTAGGCTTAACACTTAGCCCCCTTTTTCCCACCTTCCAGCCCCTAATTCCTTGCCCACTCTGTGGAAGCTTAGTCCCCCATCACTCATTCATCGTGGTCATTCTGCACGCGATGGTGTTTTGTATTTTATTAATGTTCTACATTGATACATGTACAAAATCAGGCTCTTGGCCTTCAACCCTTAGGCTCTCTGGCCTAACAATCACATAAGCCCCCAACTTATATAAACTTGGCTCACCAACCTATAAAACATACTTACAATTCATAATGCAAGCTTTACATCAGACTTACAAAGGGTTCGATCTTCAGGACACTACAGAAGGAAAGTAGGGTTCAGAGGAGGACAAGAAGAACTGGAAGAGAGTTTAGGTTGAATGCTCATATCAATGACTATGAGATCAAATATGTTATGTTGGATATAGGTTTTTATGTCAACATACTACCAAAGAAGACTTAGGAAGAAATGGGAAATCCCAATATATTCTAATCCCCTATTCAGTTGCAAATGAATAATCAATACTAGATTTATCCTGTAGGAAGACAACAAAATGTTGAAGTAAACTTGGCTAGATTTAAAACAATAGTTGATTTTGAAATCATTGAGATGATGGGTAAGAAGAAACCTTATCCAACATTGTTAGGCATTAATTCATGCTACAAAAATTATGTTGTCGACGATCTTAAAAAGGAAACTATAACTTCTGATTCTGATGGCATGAAGGAAACTATGACTAGATCTGTATGAAGGTCCAAGGTACACTAAACCGGTAGATGATAATATGGAGGCAGAATTCATTGATTAGTTGTACTCTCTCAGTATAGGGAAAATAGTTTATTATATCAATCTTATTATGGATGGATCAATTAGTTGGAGAAGTTTCTAGTCATTAGATGAAGACCTGAAAGCAACATTCAATGATTGGTAGCAAGGTCGGTATGAGAATTTTTCAAGACGACGTGCAACTATCAGATCGGTAAGATGGAATGGAACATATATCAATGAGTATCATGTTGAATTACTGAGAGAGGGGGTGAATCAGTAATAGAGAAACATAATCATTTTTAACCATATAATCCAAGTGTTATATCAATGTATCATTATCATCCAATAACTGCAGAGTAAATAAGAAATCAACAAATGAACAATCATACACATACACATTACATTGGTGTTTTACGTGGAAACCCAAAGCGAGAGAAAACCACGGAATTCTTTTTCTTATATGTCTTGAAGAATCACATTCATTGGAAGCACAAACTTCTTTTATTTTCCAGCTGCAACTGGAAGGATGCTCCAACCCCCTAGTTTCTCAAGTTACAACCTGAGGGAAGATCCAACTCCCTAATTCTCTGGCTACAACCAAAAGGAGGCTACAACCCCCTTTGTTCACCAGCTACAAACAGAAGGTGGCTACAACCACCTGTCCTTTCCCTATACAACTTCTCTGACGTATAAGTAGAATGATGGAACCATTGTCACACTATCACTGTGAGATATACTATTGTAAACCTGTACCAATTAACCTGCACCAAATAACCTGTACCAATAACTTGAACCATGCATCAACTTGTACCTCAACCTATACCATAAAAAACTGCATCAACCATGCACCAACTTGTACCAAACAACCTATAATCAACCTGTACCATAAACAAGTGCATCAACCATACACCAACCTATACCTCAACCTATACCATGAACAAGTGCATCAATCATGCACCAAACCTGTACAAATAACCTGTCACAACAACCTGTCATAAAAACTTGTCCAAACAACCTATCACAACAACCTATCTCATCAATCTTATCAACCAAATCAGATCTACTTACCAATATCAATCACCAAGACAACTCTCAAATATGTGCATCAACCAAGCATAACACAACAACTCATAATCATCACCAAGATCAGTATGTGCTTCTAATAATACAAGTATGCTACATCGTCTATAAACCATGTGTCAACAATAATACTAACAAGTGCCTCCAACCATGTACCAAGTATGTACCAATCATGTATCAACTATTCATCAACTATGACTCATCAAGATGTACCAACATCATCAACTATACACCTCATGTATGTGCCAACTCATAAACTACTTGTCTCAACCATGTACCTGACATGTACCTCAAAAAAATGCCCTTATCAATTTTATCATCCAAATATGATTTGTAAATCTGTAATAGACCTAGTGTATATGATCACATACCTACAAACCTTCCTTAAATTTAACAACAAGAGACTAGCATTTTCATCAAACTTTTCTTTAGTCTCACATGACTAGTTTTGGATTAGTCAACAACCCTAACTTGAAATAATCATAACTATGTACCTGTAATGAATAAATATATGAAACTTATATAAAATATTCTTCAGTGTGTTTTATGCAATTCCTCCAGGTGTCACTACTTTGAACCTCTCAAAAAATGAGTTATAGAAAAAATGGCATATCTTGTTGAATTCTATCTTATTCTAGAGAGAGACCTTGTAGAGCGTTCCTCGCGCGAAATATTTGCTGAATAGATATGAAAATTTTACAAATAATACTACATACTATACTATATCCAACACATTTGGTTTTACTAAATTTGGATCTGTTATGAAGAAGTTATGACGTTTTTACCCGAAACACTTGTTTTAGACTAGTTTCAGGACTAGACACAAACCCTATTTTCCACGGAGTGTAACTCAAAAAATACAAGGACCCACAAGATGAATTGTTTACCACAGATACTTGGATGTGTTTCCTCAATTTCATATCAATCTCATGGTCTGAATCATTCTCTAAAAAAGTTATTGCGAAAATGGCGAGATGACCTGTAAATAACAAACCTTAGAAAGCATCATCAAAAGAATTTATCCTCCCTTGAATTCTGACCCTATTTTCTTCACCTTCCCTCTGAAATTTGGCTTAGATATCCTTTGGTTACCTCGGTCACCTATAGATATTTAATATGCTCAAGTGTGATGTAAAATGAGAGAGCCTTGCCTCTTATTTATACTCTTCATCTTCTAGGTCACTTAACCCATTTCTAGGTCACTTAATCTATTTCTAGGTAACTTAACCCATTTATAGGTCACTTAACCCATTTCCCTCATTTTTAGGGTTAACCACTTTCCATAATTAGAAAATTCTCCATTACTTTATCATTTAAATATTCCTCCTTGACTTTGTCACCTCACTTTATCATTTAAATAACAATCTTTGATTTTGTCACTTCAATTTATTATTTAAATAATCCTTCTTGACTTTGTTACTTTAATTTATCATTTAAATAGTAATTTCTTCTTTGCAAGATCTTTGACTTCTTTGACCTTATGGGGCTTCAAGCCAACATATGAGGGTCCTCCAACTTTGTAAGGCCATAACTCTCAAACTGTGAGGAGTTATGTGACGTTTCGCATACCACTAGAAACAACATGACATGTACTTTCCATCTAGAATAGTCTTACCTAAAAATATATAAAAAATGCATACCATTATCCATAAAAAAAAAATTGGTCCATTACCCAAACCTGGGTTCTCCAACTTCTCATGGCCATAACTCTCTAACCATGAGGAGTTATGTGATGTTCCACATACCACCGGAAATGGACTGACATGTACTATCTATATAGAATAGTCTTACCTTCAAATATATTAAAACTCATACCATTATACATGAAACAACCTTGGGTCCATTACCCAAACCTTTGTGCTACCGGAATTCGCTACCGGACTTTCTCCAAGGGTTGACATCAATCACTAAGGGTTGACATCAATTTACAATATCACTCTCCAATGGTTGACATCCATGACAACCAACAATCCATACCAAATATCCATCAACCTAAGCCAATTGTTTGACAATCTCCCCCTTTGGCATTGATGGCAACACTTAGTCATGATAACATTCATGCTTATACTCTTCATCAATGTTTCTATCTCTCCCCCTTTGGGGTTGCTCCCCCTGACTGAACTCTCCTTAGGGATACTCCCCCTGTCTACGTGCCTTTGAATTTTATTTGTGTTTATAAGCCTCCGATTACTCTCTTTCCCTTCATATGAATAATATCTCTCCCTTTGATAAAGGCTATCACTCTGAAGTCATATCACTCATTCTTCCCTTGTGACAATTGCTCCCCTTGAAAACATGCCTCTATGCTCTCTCCCCAAGAATTTCCCTTTGAATTTGATAAATCTCTCCCCCTTTGTCCTATTTATGGTCCTTCCTTGTGTACATCTAAGACATATAAGATAAGCATTCAAAAGCATTCATTTTGTAGTAGAAATTACTCCTAGTCTCTGGCGAAGATACTCAAGGGCTTCCCATGGAAGAGATTTTGTACAGATGTATGCCACTTGTTCTTTTGTTCACATAAATTCATCTCTGATGTTATTCTCTGCAACTTGTTCCCATAGAAAGTGATACTTGATTGGAATTTGCTTCGTCTTGGAGTGCATCATCGGGTTTTTGAGATATTGATGGCGCGTGTATTATCACAATAGATTGGAATGGGCTCATCATACTCAACCTGTATATCTGTCAAAGTTTGTTTCATCCATAGAACTTGTGTACAACATGTTGCTACTACAATATACTCTACCTCGGCTATAGATAAGGATATTGATGATTGTTTCTTTCTTAGACAAGATACTAAACACTAACCCAAGTATAACGTTGCTCCACTGGTGCTTCATCGGTCATCAATGCAACATGCCCAATATGCATCTATGTAAGCAATAAGTGATAGATCCTTTCCTTTTGGATTCCATAATCCAAAATTTTATGTTCCTTTGAGATATCTGAAAATCCTCTTCACTGATAATACATGTGATTCCTTTGGTGTGGCTTGAAATCGTGCCACCTGTCCAACTGCCTGCATTACATCTAGTTTGGATGTTGTCACATATAGTAAGATACCAATCATTGACATGTATTGTCTCTGATCTGTAGACTTTGAATCATCATTTTTTCTCAACTTGCAATTGGTTTGCATAGGAGTGGTAACTGGTTTGCAATCTTCCACTCCGAACCTCTTTAGCATTTCTCTGATATACTTAATTTGAGAAATAAAAATTCCTTCGTTTATTTGACATATATGAAGACCCAAAAAGAAGGATAGTCCTCCAAGTAATGACATTTCAAATTCATTATGCATATCCTTTGCAAATTTCTGGCTTAACCTATCATTAGTACTTCCAAAAAAATATCATCAACATAAAATTTCAATTAATAAAATATTACCTTGAGTTACCTTGATGTAGAGGTTGTTGTTTGTGCTTCCTTTCCATAGTTCTTAGGGATTTTTGTCATTGTTGTTTCTGAGCATTACTATGTTTTGAATGTGAACTGATGTATGCACTACATGTGTCCAAAAACTATCTATCAATTTGGAATCCATTAGCATTGTTCGAGCCCTTTCTTGTGTAATTATCATCCATTATGATAATGTTCCTTTGTCTCTGAACCACTCTCTGAACCAATCTATGAATCCATGCTCTCGTCCACTATCATATATCTGTCCAAACCTTCTAAGTGTTCTTATGAATCCATATATGTCCATATTGTCCAAGACTCTACTTGCACAACTGTCCATAATGCTAACCCATTTATCACTATACTATCATGAAATCTTGATTAATCTATCAAACTGTACTTCTGATAACTGATTGATCTGAATCTATCTTCTCAAAATATGCAAGCTTCTCAAAGGATGGTTCTTTGGTCTACCACAGATATCTCATAGACTTCCCTTGTCTAATATTCATATTACTTGGGAGTCTCTAAGACAGATGGCTCAAAACAATTCATTCTCTGATGTGTATTCATCATCATCTTCATTGTTAGATTCATCATCATCTTCATTGGTAGATTCATTATCTCTTTGAGATCTAACTTCTTTATTTATGTGTGTGGATTCATCTTTCACTACAATGCCTGAAAGTACAATCTCTTGAACCTGTTCCTTAATTACTTGTCCTTCCTTTCTTTCAATTATTTTCCAAACCTTTCTGTATCTAACATCTTTTCTTTTCTATGTAGAATTTTCTTCATCTCATTTTGTTGCCAATATTGCGATCTCTGGTACATGTCTTTTTTCACCTGTTCTTCCTGTTTTCTTATCCATACTTTCTTATATCTAATATCAATATTCTCTTTCATGGAAGTATTGATCATGCTTCTGCAATCACTAGCTATGTGTCCATAGTTATGAAATTTGTAACACTCAATGTTATGTGCAACAACATAGGAACTTCTTGCTTGAACATTTATTTTATAATCCCTGCCATCTGCAACCTTATGTCCAAAGTTAGTACAATAAAAACAATTACCATAAAATAAATTTGCATACCTGGGAGTGAATTATCTTCTTTGTGGCATAGTCCTTCTGAATTTTTTTCCTTGACTGATCATGATCATGATTGAAGCTTATTTGTGGCTTGAACATGGATTTTCTTCTTGAAGATGTATCTTCAATAGTTTTCTTGGATTTTGGTTGACCATGATTCCTTCCTTTGAGTACTTCTGCATAACTCTTTCTATTTTATTCATTCTTCTTTTCTATCAACCTAGAGTTCTTCTCTTCATTCACTATAATTGATGTGGATGTTTCTGTCTCTTCAACATTCTTTTTGATCTTGACGATTTTACTTCTCAATGTGACAACTTCTTCTTCAATCTTCTCAACCTCTTCTTATTTTTTCATTATCTGAGACTTCATGACTTCTTTTGTTCTTTTCGCTTCTTCAAGCTAAATTTTTAATGTGATTATTTCTTCTTCAAGTCCTTTCTCTTATTGACCAAACTCTGCCTCAAGATGGTTTAGATCATTAGTTATTTCCTTAAGATGATTTTTCAATATCTTTTCTCTCATTTCTGCTTCTTCCTTCTGTGTTGTTATGTTTGTTTCCAAACACTACTTTTGATATTCAAGATTTTCTTCAATCTTTCTAGCTTCTTCTAGCTGAATTCTTAAGTTCTCGATGACTTGTTGGGATTCTTAAAAAATGTGAACACTTTCCTTTTGTTTCATCAATTCTTTCATGAGTGAATTGTTTTCTTCTCTTAGTTCATCTAAAGCACTAATCAATTCTTCTTCATAATTGTCTTCCTTTTCAATTAGTTTTTCTGTCTCATTTCCTTCATGGAATTCTATTTCAGGATGTCCACATTTTTCACAATTAAAACAAAACAACATACCTGTAGTGATTAAGTACTCTTGATCTTCTGAATCTGCTTGACATGGTGAACATAATTCTTCTTGATTTGTATCTGCATCTTCTTTGAAATTTTTTGAATCTGTGATGGGTGAAGAATATATGTCATGTAACTTATCCCAAATTTCTTTTGCTGATGAAAATCTACCAACCTTTTCTCTTACCAGATTAGGTAATCCTTCCCAGATGAAATCCATTTCTATTTTGTTACTCTTCCTCAATTCCTTCTTGGCTGTAGTCTTTTCCCTTTTTGAACTATCATATCCTGTATCAACTGATAGCCAAATATAATGTCCCTCTATCTGTAAAAATAATTTTGTCCTTATGCTCCACATCTCATACTTAAAACCATTCTAACCATTAAACATTGGTACTCCATTCTCAGAATAATCCATGATCTCCTTCTAGTGGTTAAACTATTTCCTAAAGGAACCGGATCTAATACCAATTGTTGGATTACTGAGAGGGGGGGTGAATCAAAAATAGAGAAATAAAATCCTTTTTAACCATATAATCCAAGTGTTATATCAATTTATTATTATCATCCAATAACTACAGAGTAAATAATCAATGAAAAAATGAACAATCATACACATACACAGTACACCAGTGTTTTACGTGGAAACCCAAAGCGGAAGAAAACCACAGAATGATTTTCTTTATATGTCTTGAAGAATTACATTCATTGGAAGCACCAAATTCCTTTGTTTTCCAGCTGCAACTGGAAGGAGGCTCCAATCCCCTAGTTTCTCAGGCTACAATCTAAGGGAAGCTCCAACTCCCCAATTCTCTGGCTACAACCAGAAGGAGGCTACAACCCCCTTTTTTCTCCAACTACAACTGGAAGGTGGATACAACCACCTGTCATTGCCCCATCCAAACTCCTTGATGTATAAGTAGAATGATGGAACCACTATCACACTATCACTGTGAGATATACTTTTGTAAACCTGTACCAATCAACCTGCACCAAATAACATGTACCAATAACCTGAACCATGCATCAACCTGTACCTCGACCTGTAATCAACATGTACCATAAACAAGTTCATAAACCATGCACCAACCTGTACCAAACAACCTATGATCAACCTGTACCATAAACAAGTGCATCAACCATGCACCAACATGTACCTCAACTTGTACCATGAACAAGTGCATCAACCATGCACCAAACCTATACAAATAACCTGTCACAACAACCTGTCACAACAACCTTTCACAACAACTTGTCCAAACAACCTATCACAACAACTTGTCTCATCAATCTTATCAACCGAACCAGATCTACTCACCAAGATCAATCATCAAGACAACTCTCAAATATTTTCATCAACCAAGCATACCACAACAACTCATAATCATCTCCAAGATCAATATGTGCTTCTCATAATACAAGTATGCTACATCATCCATAAACCATGTGTCAACAATACTAATAACATGTGCCTCCAAACATGTACCAAGTATGTACCAATCATGTATCAACTACTCATCAACTATGACTCGTCAATATGTCCAAACATCATCAACTATACACCTCACGTATGTGCCAACTCATCAACTACTTGTCTCAACCATGTACCCGACATGTACCTCAACCAAATTCCCTCATCAATTTCATCATCCAAATCTGATTTGTAACTCTTTAACAGACCTAGTGCATATGATCACATACCTGCAAACCTTTCTTAACCTTAACAACAAGAGACTAGAATTTTCATCAAACTTTTTTTTAGTCTCACATGACTAGTTTTGGATTAGTCAACAACCCTAACTTGAAATAATCATAACTATGTACCTGTAATGAATAAAGATCTGAAACTAATACACAATCTTACTAAGTGTGTTTTATGCAATTCCTCCAGGTGTCACTACTTGGAACCTCTCAGAAAAGGATTTATAACAAAAATGACATACCTTGTTGAATTTTGTCTTATTCTAGAGAGCGACCTAGTAGAGCATGACCCGCACGGAATATTTTTTAAATCGATATGGAAATATTACACAACCTACTATAGACTGTACTCTAACCAACACATTTGGACTTACTAAATTTGGATCTGTTATGAAGAATTTATGACGTTTGTACCCAAAACACATGTTTTAGAATAGTTTAAGTAGTAGCCACAAACCCTATTTTACACGGAGTGTAAATCCAAATATACAATAACCCACAAGATGAATTCTTTACCACAGATACTTGGATATGTTCCCTCAATGTTTTATCAATCACACGGTCTGAATCATTCTAGAAAAAATGTTATTACGAAAATGGTGAGATGACCTGTCAATAACATACCTTAGAAAACATCATCAAAAGAATGTATCTTCCCTTGAATTTCGGCCCTCTTTTCTTTACCTTCCCTCTTAAATTCGGCTTATATATCATTTTTTTACCTCAGTCACCTATAGATATTCAATATGCTCAAGTGTGATGTAAAATGAGAGAGCCTTGCCTCTTATTTATACTCTCCATCTTCTAGGTCACTTAACCCATTTCTAGGTCACTTAACCCATTTATAGGTCACTTAATCTATTGTCCTCATTTTTAGAGTTAACCACTTTCCATAATTAGAAATTTCTCTGATCATTTAGGTTTCTGTGGTGAGAGATTTGTTCAGAAATTGCGGGAAGAACCACAGTGCTTTTGATAGAAATTTCTCCATTACTTTATCATTTAAATATTCCTCCTTGACTTTGTCACCTCACTTTATCATTTAAATAATCTTCTTTGATTTTGTCACTTCACTTTATTATTTAAATGATCCTTCTTGACTTTTTTTAAATAATCCAAAATGAATTCTTTTGAATGCTTATCTTATATGTCTTAGATGTACACAAGGAAGCACCATAAATAGGACAAAGTGGGAGAGATTTAAATAATAAAGTATAACATTGCTCCATTGGTGCTTCATCGGTCATCAACGCAACCTACCCAATCTGCATCTGTGTAGGAAATAAGTGATAGACCCTTTCCTTTTGGATACCATAATCCAAACTTTTATATTCCTTTGAGATATATGGAAATCCTCTTCATTTCTAATACAAGTGATTCCTTTGGTGTTGCTTGAAATCGTGCCACCTGTCCAACTGTCTGCATTACATCTGGTTTGGATGTTGTCACATATAGTATCTACCAATCATTGACCTATATTACCTCTAGTTTGTAGACTTTGAATCATCATCTTTGCTCAACTTGCAACTGGTTTGCATAGGAGTGGTAACTGGTTTGCAATCTTCCATTCCGAACCTCATTAGAATTTCTCTGATATACTTAGTTTGAGAAATAAAAATTCCTTGGTTTCTTTGACATATATGAAGACCCAAAAATAAGGATAGTCATCCAAGTAATGACATTTCAAATTCATTTTGCATATCCTTTGCAAATTTCTAGCTTAACCTATCACTACAATGCCTGAAAGTACAATCTCTTGAACCTGTTCCTTATTTACATGTCCTTCCTTTCTTTCAGTTATTTTCCAAACCTTTCTGTATTTGAGATCTTTCATTTTCTCTGTAGAATTTTTTTCATCTCATTTTATTGCCAATTTTGCGATCTTTGTTACCTGGTCTTTGTTCACATGTTCTTCATGTTTTCTTATCCATACTTTCTTATATCTGATATCAGTATTCTCTTTCATGGAAGTATTGATCATGCTTCTACAATCACTGGCTATGTGTCCATAGTTATGACATTTGTAACACTCAATGTTACGTGTGACCACATAGGCACTTTTTTCTTGAACATTTCTTTTATAATCCCTACAATCTGCAGCCTTATGTCCAAAGTTAGTACAATATAAACAATTACTATAAAATAAATTTTCATACCTGGAGTGAATGATTGATGCAGGAGCATCGTAAGCAGCTAGCCAAGCAAGCATAAAGGCGAAAGATAGCTGGAAAAGTGCAGCATACATTTTGCACATTTTGAAATGTTTTTGAAAAAACATAATGAGCAGATATTAAGGTAGTAGTTAAAGGAAGCGTACTTTCATTTATATCTGGCTGTTGTAAACAGATCGTGAGCAATTTTCTCTCATCTGTCAATGTAAAAGGCATTTAAGCCCAGTTAATGAAAGTTAGTAGATTTGAATTAATAGATTAGACAGTTTTAGAAGCGTAGGAGGGAAAATGGATATAGACACCCTCGCCTTTGTATCTTTGTATTATTGTATCATTAGCACAGGATAGAAGAAGAGAGTTGTAGAGAAGAACCCATGTACAGGAACACTTGAGTTAATATATGAAGCTTTGACTCAATTTTCATGGTGTTATGATGCTTACTGTTTACATTTGCTGAATGGTATGCTTACAGTTGTTTTATTCTCTCTGTTTATGCATTTGTTTCAACATTGTGTTGAATGTGTGATTTCATGTTAAGTATATGAATTTTGAGAGAGGAGAAGAATGAGTTTCAATTGTTTCTCTTCCTGAGAGAGTTCCCGCAAGAAGTGCAGTGAAATGTCCACAAGGTGTGCGTTGACAAGGGTTCTGAGTTTTATCTCAGAAAGATCAGGAAGGATATCGTTGTTCTCATTCCAACAGAAGCGCAGGTGAAGCACAAAAACCATGCAAGGTGTGCGTAGGATAGTCGAGGCCTTAAACTTATCAACTAAGGTTGAAAGGGGAGGGATTTTTGTTGCAGAGAGTGCACAGAGTCGAAAGATCAAATACCCAGGAGTATTTGAAAAATTGTCGCAAGGAGTGTGTGTAGGAGTCCTTTTTGAGACTTGAGTTTACAAGTAAAATCTCAGGAGGGATAACACCTTTGAATACTTCAAGGGAAGGCAAAAATCGAACCACTTCAAAGGAAGATAGGAAGATAAATCATCGCGTAGAAGTTAAGTCCCAGAGAAAGAACACCGAGTCAATTTGAACCAGAGATTCTTGAGGAAGAAATCAAATGGTCGAAATTCTCCGTGGAGAAATCGCGAAGTTGCGAGGACCGTAGGATCCAGAGAAGCTGCAGGGTGGTTAGGAATTGGACAAACCCACCACTCTAGTGTCAAGAATCAATGAATACCATCGATTGTGGTCAGTTTGAGTCATTGGATCATTCTTTTGAACTCTGGGTTCGTGAGTTAGGAGGGCAGACCAAATCCTTTGGTTGAGAGAACTTCCGAGTAGCGAGAAGTAGGAACAACCATTGGATCAGAACCTCTCTTCTATATTGTGTATCGAGGTTTCAGAGGTTGGGAGGAATCAGTTTCAACTGTAGAAGTCATGAAGTGTCGAGAGCCAAGGTCTCGGGCGAACACGTGGTGCTTCCATCAAGTGGGGACTGCGTGGTTGATAGGTGGACAGTCATCGCCTGGGAGGGAGTCAACAACCTATTGAATTCTCGTGCTTCAGGTTCTCATAAGAAGGGATCACAAAGGATCAACAAGTCAACTCATGAAGTTGCAAGTTGTAAGAAGTGTTGAAGGAGTCAAACCTTCTCAGACTTTCGCGTCTCGGAGTTTCGTAAAAGAAGGGCCCAGAGGTTCAATCCTTCAACTAGCAAACTCGTGAGTTGCGAGTGAGGATAGTGCTTAGCCCTAGCCAACGGTTATACATGGAGGCACTAACAAGGAGGAGCCATACCCCATCACATCTCAGGTATTGGCGTTAGGTGAAGAAAAGTCGAGGGTCTTCGACCCGCGAACACGTGAGTTGCGAAAGGCACTTGTGAAAGGACCAGTTCGTGGTAGTATGGAAGTGTAAGGCTTGCGCCTGGATTTAAGTTGGACAAAGAGTTTTTTTCAGGAAGGAGTTGTGGATACATTCTTGTGTGTGTGAGAATTTCCCGTAGGGAAATTGAAGAGTCCATCTGACTCAGAGGAGAATTTAGAACGATCCTGTACAGATCTCGGCCCGAGGGTCGGTGGTCTGCATCATTTGGTATCAGAGCTCAGAACAAATTATTTTCTTTCTGTAGTAGAGAGAAAAGAGGAACATTTTACAGCCATGCCGCCGAGAAGAAGATACATACCAATGCCTGATCCAGCAGTGGAGAGGGAAATGCGCGAACTACGTTATAGGCTTGATGCTATGGAGACAACATAAAGGCGCATAGTATATGCTAGGGATATCAGTGAGGCTGAAAGTGAAAATGAAGTTGGAAATGAAGGAGAAGAAGTTGCAGTCAAATATGCTGCAGATGAATGCCTATTTAGGGTTGTTGCAAGGATAGGTGCCAGAGCAAAAATGGACATTCCAGTGTATGAGGGAAACCTGGATGTTGAAGAGCTTCTAGAATGGATTAGAGCTCTGGATAAATACTTCGACTATGAGGATGTTGAGGAAGACAATAAGGTCAAACATGATGTCACTAGACTTAAAGGGCATGCAGCACTATGGTGGATGAACTGCAGGCTAACAGACGTTGCAAAGGCAAGCAAAAAATCAAAAGATGGGATAGAATGGTTGCAAAGATGAAAGCCAAATTTATACCCAGGGATTATCAAATCACTATGTTTCAGAGGATGCAGAATTTGAGATAGAAGTTGATGTCAGTGAAAGAATACACTGAAGAGTTCTACAAGATAAACATCAGAGCAGGTCATCAGGAAAGCGATGATGAAAAAGTTGCCAGATACATGAATGGTATGCGATATGACATTCAAGATGAGATGAGCATGATAACCATTCGAATTGTGGAAGATGCTTATCAGATAGATCTGAAAGCTAAAGAGAAGTTGAGCTAGAAGCAAGGTCAAAGAGGCCGAGGTAAAAGTCAATCTAGAGGCAAAACAATTGCCCAAGACATAACTCATAAATCTAAAGAAGAGGGGAAGAAACCTCAAACTCAACATGAGAGAGGAGGAATCTCGCAGAGAGGGAAGTATGCTGATAGAAATACTTTTCCTCGAGGAAGAGGCAGAGGCAGTGAAGTGAAATTCTTTGTCTGTGGAAAGATCGGACATAAATCCTATGAGTCTGCAGATAAGAAGAAAGATGGTGGTGAAACTCACATTGTTGAAGCTCAAGGATGGAACGTTGAGGCAGAAGACGTTGAGGGCGGAAGATCCTTAATGATGAAGAAATTTCTCTTGAAGCCAGAGAAGGAGGCAGAGAACCCAGCCCAAAGAAACAGTCTATTTAGGATTGCTTGCAAAACTAAAGATAGAGTATGCAAGGTCATAGTGGATAGCGGTAGCACAAAATATCTTGTATCTACAGAGATGGTAGAAAAACTGGAGCTGGAGATTGTTGTACATCTAAGCCTATACAGAGTTTCGTGGCTACAAAAAGGACATCAGGTAAATGTCACTAAACAGTGTTTAGTTGAATTTAGAATAGGAGGATATAAGGATGAAATATTATGTGGTGTCATTCCCATGGATGTCTGTCATCTATTGCTGGGTAGACCATGGCAATATGACAAAAACATGGTTCATGATGGGAGAAAGAACACGTGCACCCTGGAAAAAAATGGGAGGACGCACATGTTGTTGCCGATTAAGAACCAAGAGGTGAAAACAGAGATGAGAAACATTTCACTTTTCATGAGTGGGAAGGAACTTCTTAAAGAGGTTAAGAAGAAGGAAGACACAATTTATTGTGGTCAGGAAGCCAAAAATTGTTTTGACTAGTACGAGGATAGATGATTTACCATAAGAAATTCAGGAGTTGCTGGAAGAGTTTGTTGATATAGTAGTGGACGAACTACCTCATTCATTGCCACCAATCAAGAGTATAATCCATCAAATTGATCTTATACCTAGAGCCAGTTTTCCAAACAAAGCCACATACAAGTTGATGCTGCAGGAAAATGAAGAAGTTAAGAGACAGGTCCTGGACTTAATGGAAAAAGGATTGATTCGAGAGAGCTTGAGTCCATGCGTTGTTCCAACAGTTCTCAGCCCAAAGAAATATGGAGGTTGGAGGATGTGTTCAGACTCAAGGGAAATCAATAATATTACCATCAGATACAGATTTCCATTGCCAAGGATGGATGACTGGATGGATTGCTTGAGTGGAGCAAAATTTTTTTCAAAGATTGATTTGAAAAGCAGATATCATCAAATTCAAATGAGATAAGGTGATGAATGGAAGACAACATTCAAGACAAATGAGGGACTGTATGAATGGATTGTCATGCCATTTGGCTTAACGAATGCGCCCAATACTTTCATGAGATTTATGAACGAAGTCCTGAAGGATTTCATAGGGAAATTCGTCATTGTATATCTCGATGATATATTAATTTTCAACAGAACTGGAGAAGAACACTTAAAGCATTTAGCTGCAGTGATGAGGAATTACAGCAAGAGAAATTGTTGATCAATATGAAGAAATCATCATTTATGAGGACATAACTCATTTATTTGGGTTTTGTTATCTCTACAAATGAGTTGAAGATGGATCCAAAAAAGGGAAATGAAATTAAGAATTGGCCATCGCCAAAAAGTGTGTTTGAAGTTCAAAGCTTCCATGGTTTGGCAAGTTTCTACAGGAAATTCATTCGAAATTTCAGTGGAATTAGCGCACCGATGATGGATATGGTGAAGAAAAAACATAAATCTTTTCATTGGATAAAAAAAGCAGAGAAGAGCTTCAATCTGCTGGAAAAGAAGATCACTGAGCAACCAATTCTGGTTTTGCCAGATTTCAACAAGATATTCCAAGTTAGGTGTGATGCAAGTGGAATTGAAATTGGAGCGATCTTGAGCCAATATGACAGGCCGATCGCATACTTCAGTGAAAAACTGAATGAAGCGAAGATTAAATACTCAACATATGACAAAGAATTCTATGCAGTCATACAAGCGCTAAAGAAATAGAGACATTATTTGGTTCCTAAAGTGTTTGTTTTGTACAGTGATAATCATGCTTTACAATTCGTGACTCAACAGGAGAAGTTGAACCAAAAGCATACTAAATGGGTTGAATTCATGCAGAATTTTACTTTTGTGATTAAGCATATTTCTAGAACTACTAACAAAGTTGTTGATGCTTTGAGTAGGAAATGTTTGCTTATGTAGTAATTCAGATTCAAGACTTTAGGTTTTGATAACCTCAAAGAAATGTATAGGGATGACCCAGATTTTAAGGAAGCGTATGAGGCATCTGAGAATCCAATTCTCAGGGACAGAAGCTAATGGACTGAGTATATGATCCAGGATGGGTTATTATTCCGGGGCAATCAGCTATGTATTCCAAAATGCTCCATGAGGGAGAATTTGCTGAAGGAAAAACACAGTGGAGGATTGGTCGAACACTTCGGTCATGATAAGACATTCTCAAAGTTAAATGGATCATATTTTTGGCCAGGGATGAGGACAGATGTCAAGAAATTTGTGGACAGGTACATAATTTGCCATCACACGAAGGGAAAAAGGCAGAACACAGGGTTATATCAACCATTACCCATACCTGAAAGGTCATGGGACGCACTGAGCATGGATTTTCAAAAATGACACATTTCATACCTTGCCAGAAAACCAGTGACGCAACTCATATTGCGAACCTGTTTTTCAAGGAAGTCGTTAGAATTCACGGCTTGCCAAGGAGTATCATTTCTGATCGGGATACCAAGTTCGTAGGAAATTTCTGGAGGAATTTATGGAAGAAGATGGGGACAAGTTTGTCTTTTAGCTCAATGTATCATCCTCAAACGGATGGACAGACAGAAGTTGTGAATAGGAGCTTGGGAGATTTGTTGAGGAGCTTAGTGACTGAACACCACAGTCAGTGGGATCACATTCTACCACAAGCAGAATTTTCTTATAATGATTCGCTTAACAAAAGCATAGGGCAGAGTCCATTCCAGATTGTATATGGAATGCATCCAAGGGGATTTTCTGAATTAAAATATTCGGAACAAAATGAATTCAGGAGTGCTAGTGTAGAGGAATTTGCAGAAGCAATGAAGGAGCTTCATAGTCAAATTAAGGAGCGATTGCAGATTTCAAATCAAGAATACAAGCGGAGAGCAGATCAACATAGGAGAGAACTTCAATTTGAAGTTGGTGATCTGATTCTTTCACATCTGAGGAAAGAAAGGTTCCCAAGGGGAACATATAACAAACTGAAGATGAAAAAGATTGGACCATGCAAGGTCATAAAGAAATTTGGGGAAAATGCATATGAGATTGAATTACCCGATGGGATCGGAATCTCACTGATATTCAACATTGCAGATTTGTACCCTTACAGAGCTGAAGAAGCAGGAGCAGAGAAGGAACAGAAAGAGGGTGGACCGAACAAATTCTTGTATTTGAAAAGCCATAGATGGAAAGCATAATTGACAAAAGGATCAGCAGAAAGACCAGGAGAAAACAGTATTTTGAATACTTGGTCAAATGGAAAAGACATCCAGTTGAAGATGTCAGTTGGGAAGATGAATAAAAAATTCATAAGCATGGATAGACCGTGCAAGAGCTCATGAACAGGAGTTCATGAAAATTTTCAAGAAAGGGAGTATGATGCAAGAGAATCATAAGCAGCCAGCCAAGCAAGCATAAAGGTGGAAGACAGCTAGAAAAGAGCAGCACACATTTTGCACATGTTGAAATGTTTTTGAAAAAAATTAATGAGCAGATATTAATGTAGTAGTTAAAGGAAGCGTACTTTCATTTATATCTGGTTGTTGTAAACAGATCGTGAGCAATTTTGTCTCATTTGTCAATGTAAAAGGAATTTAAGCCCAGTTAATGAAAGTAGGTAGATTTGAATTAATATATTAGACAGTTTTAGAAGCGTAGGAGGGAAAATAGATATAGACACCCTCGCCTTTGTATCTTTGAATTATTGTATCATTAGCACAGGATATAAGAAGAGAGTTGTAGCAGAGAGTTATAGAGAAGAACCCATGTACATGAACACTTGAATTAATATATGAAGCTTTGACTCAATTTTCATGGTGTTATGATGCTTACTATTTACATTTGTTGAATGGTATGCTTACAGTTGTTGTATTCTCTTTGTTTATGCATTTGTTTCAACATTGTGTTGAATGTGTGATTTCATGTTAAGTATATGAAGTCAGAGAGAGGAGAAGAATGAATTTCAATTGTTTCTCTTCCTAAGAGAGTTCTTGCAAGGAGTGCAGTGAAATGTCTGCAAGGTGTGCGTTGACAAGGGTTCTGAGTTTTATCTCAGAAAGCTCAGGAAGGATAACATTGTTCTCATTCCAGCAGAAGTGCAAGTGAATCATAGAAGTCGTGCAAGGTGTGCATAGGCTAGTCGAGGCCTTAAAATTATCAACTAAGGTTGAAAGGGGAGGGACTGTTGTTTGCAGAGAATGCACAGAGTTGAAAGATCAAATACCCAGGATTATTTGAAAGATTGTTGCAAGGAGTGCGTGTAGGAGTCATTTTAGAGACTCGAGTTTACAAGTAAAATCTCAGGAGGGATAACACCTTTGAACACTTCAAGGGAAGGCAGAAATCGAACCACTTCAAAGGAAGATAGGAAGAGAAATCATTGTGCAGAAGTTAAGTCCCAGAGAAAGAACGCCGAGTCAATTTGAACCAAATATTCTTGAGGAAGAAATCGAATGGTCAGAATTATCCGTGGAGAACTCATGAAGTTGAGAGGACCATAGGATCCAGAGAAGTTGTAGGGTGGTTAGGAGTTGGATGAACCCACCACTCTAGTGTAAAGAATCAATGAAGACCATCGATTGTGGTATGTTTGGGTCGTTGGATCATTCTTTCAAACTTGGGGTTTGTGAGTTCAGAGGGCAGACCAAATCCTTTGGTTGCGTAAACTTCCAAGTAGCGAGAAGTAGGAACAATCATTGGATCAGAACCTCTCCGCTATATCATGTATCAGGGTTTCGAAGGTTGGGAGGAATTAGTTTTGACTGTAGAAGTCGCGAAGTGTCGAGGTCCGAGGTCTCGGGCGAACACGTGGTGCGTCCATCAAGTGGGGACCGCGTGGTTGACAGGTGGACAGTCGTCGCCTGGGAGGGAGTCAACACCCTGTTGACTTCTCGTGCTTCAGATTCTCATAAGAAGGGAGCACAAAGGCTCAACAAGTCAACTTGTGAAGTTGTGAGTTGCGAGAAGTGCTGAAGGAGTCAAACCTTCTCTGACTTTCCCGTCTCGGATTTTCGTAAAAGAAGGGCCTGAAGGTTCAACCCTTCAACTCACAAACTCACGAGTTGTGATTGAGCCTAGTGCTTAGCCCTATCTAGTGGTTACACATGGAGGTTCTAACAAGGAGGATCCATACCCCATCGCATCTTGGGTATCGACATTAGGTGAAGAAAATTCAAGGGTCTTCGACCCACGAACACGTGAGTTGCGAAAGGCGCTTGTGCAAGGACCAGTTCGTGGTCGTATGGAAGTGTAAGGCTCACGCCTGGAGTTAAGTTGGACAGAGTGGGTTTTTCAGGAAGGACCTATGGATACAATCTTGTGTGTGTGAGAATTTCCCGTAGGGAAATTGAAGATTCCATCAGACTCAGAGGAGAATTTAGAATGATCCTGTGCGGATCTCGACCGAGGGTCAGTGGTCTGCATCAATGATATTTTTTGTGGCATAGTCCTTCTGAATTTTTTTCTTGAATTATCATGATCATGATTGAAGCTTCTTTGTGGTTTGAACATGGATGGTCTTCTTGAAGATGTATCTTCAATAGTTTTCTTAGATTGTGGTTGACCATGATTCCTTCCTTTTAGTACTTCTGCACAACTCTTTCTATTTTATTCATTCTTCTTTTCTAGCAACCTAGAGTGCTTCTCTTCATTCTCTATAAATGATGTGGATGTTTCTGTCTCTTCAGCATTCTTGTTGAGCTTGACGATTTTACTTCTCAATGTGACAAATTATTCTTCAAGCTTCTCAACCTCTTCTTCTTTCTTGATGACTTCTTCTGTTCTTTTCACTTCTTCAAGCTAAATTTTTAATGTGATTATTTCTTCTTCAAGTCCTTTCTCTTCTTGACCAAACTCTGCCTCAAGATAGTTTAGATCATTAGTTATTTCCTTAATATAATCTGTCAATATATTCTCTCTCATTTTTTCTTCTTCCTTCTGTGTTTCTATGTTGGTTTCCAAACACTTCTTTTGATATTCAAGATTTTCTTCGATCTTTCTAGCTTCTTCTAGTTGAGTTCTTAAGTTGTCGAGGACCTATTGGGATTCTTAAAAAATGTCAACACTTTTCTTTTGTTTCATCAATTCTTTCTTGAGTGAATTGTTTTCTTATCTTAGTTCATCTAAAGCACTAATCAATTCTTCTTCATAATTGTCTTCCTTTTCAATTAGTTTTTCTATCTCATTTCCTTCATGGCATTTTATTTCATGATTTCTACGTTTTTCACAATTAAAACAAAACAATATACCTATGGTGATTATGTACTCTTCATCTTCTGAATCTGCTTAACATGGTGAACACAATTCTTCTTGATTTGTATCTGCATCTTCTTTGACATTTTTTGAATCTGTGATGGGTGAAGAATATATGTCATGTAACTTATCCCAAAGTTATTTTGTTGATGAACATTTACCAACCTTTTCTCTTACCGGATTAGATAATCCTTCCCAGATGAAATCCATTGCTATTTTGTTACTCTTCCTCAATTCCTTCTTGGTTGTAGTCTTTTCCCTTTTTTAACTATCATATCCTATAACAACTAATAGCCAAATATAATGTCCCTATGCCTATAAAAATATTTTCTTTCTTATCCTCCACATATCATACTTAAAACCATTGTGACCATTAAACATTGGTACTCCATTCTCATAATAATCCATGATCTCCTTCCAATGGTTAAATTGTTTCCTAAAGGAACCGGCTCTAATACCAATTGTTTGATTAATGAGAGCGGGGGTGAATAAAAAATAGAGAAATAAAATCATTTTTAACCATATAATCCAAGTGTTATATCAATGTATCATTATCATCCAATAATTGTAGAGTAATAATCAATGAACAAATGAACAATCATACACATACATAGTACACCAGTGTTTTACGTGGAAACCCTAAGCGGAAGAAAACCACTCAATGATTTTTCTTTTATGTCTTGAAGAATTACATTCATTGGAAGCACCAACTTCCTTTGTTTTCCAGCAGCAACTGAAATGAGGCTCCAACCCCCTAGTTTCTCAACCTACAACTTGAGGGAAGCTCCAACTCCCTAATTATATGGCTACAACTAGAAGGAGGCTATAATTCCCTTTGTTCTTCGGATACAATTGGAAGGTGGCTACAACCACCTGTCCTTGCCCCATCCAACCTCTCTAACATATAAGTAGAATGATAGAACCACTGTCACACTATCACTGTGAGATATATTGTTGTAAAATTGTACCAATCAACCTACACCAAATAACATGTACCAATAACTTAAACCATGCATCAACCATGCATCAACCTGTACCTCAACCTGTAATCAACCTGTACCATAAACAAGTGCATCAACTGTGCACCAAATTGTACCAAACAACATGTAATAAACTTGTACCATAAGCAAGTGCATAAACCATGCACCAACCTGTACCTCAACCTGTAGCATGAACAAGTGCATCAACCATCCACCAAACCTGTACAAATAACCTATCACAACAACTTGTCCAAAAAACCTATCACAACAACTTCTCTCATCAATATTATCAATCAAATCAGATCTACTCACCAAGATCAATCACCAAGACAACTCTCAAAGATTTGCATCAACCAAACATAACACAACAACTCATAATCATCACCAAGATCAATATGTGCTTCTAATAATACAAGTATGCTACATCATCCATAAACCATATGTCAACAATACTACTAACAAGTGCCTCCAACCATGTACCAAGTATGCACCAATCATGTATCAACTACTCATCAACTATGACTCATCAAGATGTACCAACATCATCAACTATACACCTCATGTATGTGCCAACTCATCAACTACTTGTCTCAACCATGTACCTGACATGTACCTCAACCAAATGCCCTCATCAATTTCATCATCCAAATATGATTTGTAACTCTGTAATATACCTGGTGTATATGATCACATGCCTGCAAACCTTCCTTAACTTTAACAACAAGAGATTAGCATTTTCATCAAACTTTTCTTTAGTTTCACATGACTAGTTTTGGATTAGTCAACAACCCTAACTTGAAATAATCATAACTATGTACCTGTAATGAATAAATATCTGAAACTGATACATAATGTTCTTCAGTGTGTTTTATGCAATTCCTCCAGGTTTCACTACTTGGAACCTCTCAGAAAAGGAGTTATAGCAAAAATGGCATATCTTGTTGAATTTTGGCTTATTCTAGAGAGATACCTTGTAGAGTGTGCCCCGCATAGAATATTTGTTGAATAGATCTGAAAATGTTACACAACATACTACAGACTATACTCTAACTAACACATTTGGTCTTACTAAATTTGTATATGTTATGAATAAGTTATGACATTTTTACCTGAAACACATGTTTTAGAC
Source organism: Picea engelmannii (assembly GCA_009831015.1). NCBI lineage: Eukaryota > Viridiplantae > Streptophyta > Pinopsida > Pinales > Pinaceae > Picea > Picea engelmannii. Next base: position 348,566 of record ML787578.1, read on the forward strand.
TAATTTGAGGACTAGCCACAAACCCTATTTTCCACGAAGTGTAAATCCAAAAATACAACGACCCACAAGATGAATTTTTACTACAGATACTTGGATATGTTCCCTCAATGGACTATCAATCTCATGGTCTGAATCATTCTAGAATAAAAGTTATTGCGAAAATGGTGAGATGACCTATAAATAACACACTTTAGAAAGCATCATCAAAAGAATTTATCCTCCCTTGAATTCCGACCCTGTTTTCATCACCTTCCCTCTGAAATTTGTCTTAGATATCCTTTGGTTACCTCAGTCACCTATATATATTCAATATGCTCAAGTGTGATGTAAAATGAAAGAGCCTTGCCTCTTATTTATACTATCCATATTCTAGGTCACTTAACCCATTTCTAGGTCGCTTAACCCATTTATAGGTCACTTAACCTATTTTCCTCATTTTTAGGGTTAACCACTTTCCATAATTAGAAATTTCTCCATTACTTTATCATTTAAATATTCCTCCTTGACTTTGTCACCTCACTTTATCATTTAAATAATCTTCTTTGATTTTGTCATTTCACTTTAATATTTAAATAATCCTTTTTGAATTTGTCACTTTACTTTATCATTTAAAGAATAATTTCTTCTTTACAAGCTCTTTGACTTCTTTGACCTTTTGGGGCTTCAAGCCAACATATGAGGGTCCTCCAACTTCGCAAGGTCGTAACTCTCAAACCGTGAGGAGTTATGTGACGTTCTACATACCACCATAAATTTCATGACATGCACTATACATATAGAATAGTATTACCTGCAAATATATAAAAACTCATACCATTATCCATCAAACAAACTTGGGTCCATTACCCAAACCTGGGTTCTCCAACTTCTCATGGTCATAACTCTCTAACCGTGAGGAGTTATGTGGCATTCCACATACCACCAGAAATGGAATGACATGTACTATCTATATAGAATAGTCTTACCTTAAAATATATTAAAACTCATACCTTTATACATGAAACAATATTGGGTCCATTACTCAAACCTTTGCGCTACCGGAATTTGCTACCATACTTTCTCCAAGGGTTGACATAAATATATAATATCACTCTCCAATGGTTGACATCAATGACAACCAACAATCCATACCAACTATCCATCAACCTAAGACAATTGTATGACATATCCAACATATCATGGTACCTAGGATATGCATAGTTTTATTATTGACATGGAGAGTAAGGTTGCAGTAGAACAACGAATCTGAGCACTTGACCTAGATTTAAATTACTCCCCAACCAGGTGGTGGGATACCCACAAATAAACTCTTTCTTATTGGGATGAAGTCAATATTGCCACAAAACACCATTTCTTTTGTTAACACAAGTAGACCAGTTGGGAAAACATCGAAAGAAGAAAAATCATATGTTATCCTTGGAGATATATGATGGTATGTTTTATCCATCTGATCACATTGAACAATGTCTAAAAGTATGGGAAAATGCACAAATTCTCTCTTATCTGTGGACACATCAATTTTTCCACTCTTTGGGAACAATTCCAAAAGTTTGGTACGTGCATGAGGATACAAGAACGAAAAATGCATGCTAGAAGGTACTATAGAGCCAGTTTTGTCATGATTTCTCTTTATCTAAGTTTCCAGAAATCATAGTTGTGTTGTAGAAAATAAATAAAATGTTGTTTGGTAATGAATTTAAGCCTAAACATCCAATTACAACCTGTTATAAGAATGAACATTATCTTAAGAATATTTTTTACCCATCTCCTTGTTGATGGACGAAATTGACCATCCGTCAACTGGAAGAGTGAGTTTGGTCCAGGGTTGTCTAAATAACCCAAGTCGTTTGGTGTAACTCATTCTGACGGGTTTAATGGCTTCGTTAGCCAATCTAAAAATCCCAAAAGAAATGAATAAAATAGAGAAATAACTAACTAATTACTAAACACTATATATATGTACATATGCTCTAATGTAAATGTAGTAGTTGTATTTAAGCATAAGATATACAAGTCTCATTTATTTACATGATTTACAAGCTACAAGTTTTAATCGAAACTTACGAAAATCAATGGGAAAATGATTTCTTCTAGGAAGAAGATAAAGAAAGCACATAAAAATATTTATTGTTTTTCTTTTATAAATTTAAAGAATCTTGCAAAAAAAAGTTAATGAAACATGAACATGTGGATAGTGAAAGATGAACCATACATTCATTGTTTCATTCATAAACAACTTAACTAAATAACACACATAATAACCTGTCGCTAATCAACGAAACTGGTATTTATCTTTCTGTGTTGTATGAGCTCCTGCCTATATTGTTGTTAAGGGAAACCTATAACAGAACGATACTAGAACTTCCAGAATACATTCAAAGAAGTATTTGATATTGGAGTAAATTAATAACAACATGAAGACAACTAATTAAAAATCGTGCGATCTTAAGATAATCAATATTTAAGAACGAAAGAAAACTCAATTCTGAGTATTGATATTATCCATCATTTAACATTGGAAATAAATTCCACAATAATCAAATGATCGATGGATCACACATAAAAAAATGGAATAAGAAATTATGGAAAGCATATGACATTTAATAGTATGAAAACACCATATGATGACAAGCTAAAGATAAAATCAACCATAATAACATTTTCATAATACAATAGTAATGAAAGAATGAAATGGAATAAGCATCACATAGGTCTAAAGCCAAAAATGAATTTCTTTCCCATATCCTTTCTCAAAATCTCATGCCCATATGGTAGTCCTGGAAGAATTTTTAAGATAATAAACTCTTAAAAATTGAAAAAATTAATATATAAATGATAATAATTAACCATGTATTGATAAAATAGACTAAATCTAATTTAAATCAATGCATAATCAATTACTCAAAGAATATGAAGATATTATATGAAAATAAAATCATTTTACTCACAGGACAAAAGCCATTAAGCAACCTAGAATTCCATATTCTTCTTTAAAAATACTCGCCCATTCTCCCAAAGCTTCCAGCTATCCATTACTCCATTTGAAAAGAAATAAAAAATTTACAAAAGCAATAACATACAAAAGAGAAAGTATTTTAATATTCCTCTCAAATTCTTCGATCATTTGGCTCTGATCTTTCTCATATATTTATAAAATGAATGAACAGTCTGGGCGTCACTATTAATTTCCACCACCTGAAATTTGCCTCTAAAAGAGACCCAAATATCTCTCCAATCGTGCATTTGTTTGAGAAAATCTCTACACTTAAGGTAAATGGGTCCATTCTGGTTCTGGGTTTTCAACCATTTCTTCAAATTCCTCACGGTTTGGCTGCAATCAGTTCTGCAAAATCGTCTGTCTGATCTTGATGCCTTTCCAAATTTTATCTGTTGTTGCTCATAAAATTATTTGTAGCAATCCAAAATTATTTTTGGATCAATCATCTTGA
>ML787578.1:379083-396758 GCA_009831015.1 Picea engelmannii
GCTTCGCTGGTTGCATTTCCATCTCGTGGCTTAGAGTTCAGATATGACTTACCAATTTTACACCTGCAATCTCATGCAAATAACACGATATTCCTAAAACCCTGCACGATCTCTTGACACCTGCAATCTCAGCATGAGGCACTTATCTGCGTTTTGTTTCTTTTTATTTAATCTCTCGAACAAGATCTCACATGCATCAGGAAGTTTAGATGTTATAGCCCCTTCTTCATTAGGAAGAGAAGGAGATGACCAAGATATTCCTCATGAAGATTTGGGTCAAGAAGACCAAGATAGATACTCTATTTGACTTTGGTTCATAGGCTAATCTAGTCAACAAGCTTCAGTTGGAGGTTCGTGATCATCCTAGCCTCTATCCATTGGGTTGGGTAAACAAAGATGCAAAAATCAAGGTAGAAAAGAAGTGCAAGAGTAAAGTTGGTGTAAGTGATGATTTTATTAATGTAGTAGAATTTGATGTAGTACCACTGGATGTATGCAGAGTAGTGTTTGGAAGCCTCTACATGTATACGAGGGATGTTTTCTTCATTCAGAGAGAGAAGCAATACTGACTCACCAAGGATGGGAAATCTTTCATCATCAACGTGGACAAAGGAAAATCAAAACTTTCAATAGTAAGTGCCAATCAAGCTAAGAAATTTATTAGTTCTAGAAAGAAATATGCTTTACTTTTTCTAAAGGAAAATTAGTCTGGTGAAGAGTCGTGAAAAGTAAAGAGATCTCTGGAAGGGTGTACTAAGGAGTAGAAAAATTATTTGGAGGAGTTGTTGAAGGAATACATGGGAGTATTCCAGGAGCCTAAAGATATACCACCTAAGAGGGAAATGGAGTAGAAAATCCAATTATTTCCAGATCCCCCCTTACCGAATATTGGGCTATATAGACAGTCTGTTCTAGAAGAAAATGAGGTAAAGACACAATTTCAACAATTGTTGGAGCAAGGTGTGATTCGACCAAGTACCACAGCTTGTGGGTCACCCATAATAATTGAGCCTAAGAAGGATGGGACTTGGATAATGTGTATCAATTACAGGGCATTGAACAACATTACACTGGATAATTGATACCCTTTGCCCAGGATTGATGATCTGATGGACCAACTGCAACATGTCAAGTACTTCACTAAGATGAATTTGAAATCATGATATCACCAGGTAAGAGCCAAAGAAAAATATACATGGAAGACTTCCTTCAAGACAAGGAAAGGTTTGTATGAGTGGTTGGTTATGCCATTCGGTTTATGCAATGCACCAACTACATTTATGAGACTAATGATTGACGTTTTACATCCTTATCAAGAATCATTTGTTATTGTTTATTTGGATCATATATTGGTTTATAGATCTACATGGGAGGAGCACATCTCACATCTTATGTAGGTGTTAGAGACTCTGAAAAAACACCAACTGCTAGCCAATCTCAAGAAATGTGACTTTGCTCAACAACATTTGGTGTATTTTGGGTATGTGATCTGTGGAATGGATCTCAAGATAGATATCGTAAATATGGAGGCCATCATGAAATGGCATGTTCCTAAAAATGTCACCGAAGTTAGTTTTTTTTGGGAAACACAATATTTGGGGAAGTTCATAGCTTCATATTCAACAATAGTTGCACCACTCCATGCCATGACAACCAATGGTAAGAGTTTCTAGTGGGGGAATAATCAACAAAATGCCTTTGATGATCTGAAAACAAAGATCAATCAAGCACCAATGCTCATGATACCAAATTTGCAGAAGCCTTTCTAAGTGGAGACAAATGCAAGTGGGTATGCCACGGGAGAAACCCTGATGTAGGGAGGAATTCCCATTTGCTATCATTATGAAGTATTTGATGGGGTTGTTCTTAACTACCCTACCTACAACAAGGAGCTCTATGCCTTGATACAAGCTGTCAAAAAGTGGAAGCACTATCTAATGGGAAATGAGACCTTCATCCACACAGATCACCAACCACTACAGTATTTGCAAGCCTAGACTAAGCTACAAAAAACCAAGCATTACAAGTGGATGGGGTTCTTACAACAATTTCATCTAGTCATCAGGTATAATAAGGGTAGGAAAAATAAGTTGGTATACATGATTTCATAGCCACCCACATCCAAGATTACAACTTGGGGAACTATAATGCACATGGATCCTTTTACCCATGATGCATAAAAAGAGGCATACATGTAATATGAGGACTTCAATGAGGTGTTTCAATAGCTACATGACCAAATTCATATAGAATAAGGTGTTGAGAAGGATGATTATCATTTCCAAAATGGTTTATGATACAAACTTGACAAACTCTGTGTCCCTAAAAGAGAACGACTGGAACTTATCATAGAGGCTCACACCTCCAAGGTTGCAGGACATTTTGGTGTTGGGAAGACAATTTCCAATTTACAAAGGTATGTGTACTGGCCTTGAATGCAATAAGATGTAGTGCGATATATTAGAAGATGTATACTTTGTTGTATGAACAAGCCTAGTCACAGGAAACAAGGAATATCTTACCTATACCCACTCAACCTTGGGAAAAAAATTCCATGGATTTTGTGGGAGGTTTACCAACCACATGGAAGGAACATGACTATTTATTTGTGGTAGTTGACAGGTTCAAAAAAATGTGCATTCTCATGCTTTGTAAAAAGACCATCAAGGGACAAGAAACAATAAACTTTTGCTTTGAATAGGTTTGGGTTCACTTTGGGATACCAAGGAGCATCATCTCAGATAAGGATACTATATTTCTCAGTGCATTTTGGACTACATTTTGGAGAAGATGGACACTAAGTTGAATAGGTATACAACATTCCATCCACAGACATATGCGAAGACATAAGTAGCCAATAGGAATTTGGTGCAGCTTTTGAAGGGTTACGATTAGAAGCATATGAAGACTTGGGATGAAAATATTATTTATATACAACACTCTTATAACATAACAATCCGCAATTATATTGGTAAGTCACCTTTTGAAACTTGCTTTGGGTATTTTCCACCTTCACCCTTAGATGTTGTATATGAAAAAAAAAGGGGAGCGAGGGAGGACCTCACATGAGATGCATTAAAAGTAACAATTTTTATTGAGAAGATCATGTATATACATTTGCAAGTACAAGAGACACTAAAGAATCCATAGGAAAAATACAAGGCTAGACATGACCATCACAAAACAAAGAGAACATTTAGAGTGGGAGACATAGTATGGTTACAATTGAACAAGGAAAGGCTACAAGGTCCTGGTAAGAAGATTAAGGTTCTGTGGTATGGTCCTTTTGAGGTATTGGAAAAGGTGGGAGATAATTCCTACAGACTCAGTCTACCCCCATACATGTACATTTACTCAACAATGAATTTGGAGAATCTCAAACTCTATGAGCGTTCCATGTTGGATGAGGAGGAGGAGTAGGTCCTATCTTCCATAGAGGAATTATCACTAGATTCTCAAGTAGAGTTAGCGGAGGACACAATTTTGTAGAAGTTGTTTATAAATAGAAGACATGGGCAACATGACCTTTGGTAGATTGGGTTTAAAGGACAACTTCCAGAAAAATCAAAGTGTTAATCCAGAGAGAAGGTAGAGGAAAAATTTCCTCAGTTCATTTAGTAAATATTTTGGGGACCAAAATTCTCCCTAAATAGGGAGGTATTATTTGGATTGGATAATTATATTATTTTTCACCTACATTGATGCTTTTAGAGTGGAAACAATTGGAGGAATAAGTTTGCAGGGTCATTTTAGTGGCATGTCCTATTTTGGAAAATTGGGGTCCAAAACTTTCATGAGCCATTTTGTGGAACTAAATGTTGTTTTTTGGGGTTTTGGTGTTCAAAACTTGTGCACACCCCCTTGATGGTTTTCTACACTCTGATACCCTTCCAACAGTGTAGACCGTGTGTCAATCAGAGTTTGTATGAAAAAGTTATGCCTCCTGGAAGTTGACCTATCATGTTGATCACCATGGTAGGAGAGGATGCCACGTCAGCCCCCATTACTTATGCATATGGGACTAGCAACATGAGTAATTTCAATAATATTCTAGAAGGTTCAAAACCCTACCCTAATTAAGGGTTGAGGAAGTCAAAAACCCACCCCTAGATGGCTATTGGACTATGTTAAATATTGGGCCACTAGGAGGAGAAGGGGTTCCATCCTATGCTATTGTATTTTGTTCCATAGTAGAGAAGAACAACTGGGAGTGGGAAATTAGAGAGAATAGCAAAGGGGTTAATGTTTTGAAGTAGCTTAATAGGCCACATGTCTTAGATGAATCCATAGAGAGTGCCTTCTCCTTTCTACTTGCATTATTTCCATACTAGAGAAAAGAGAGCAAAGCAACCTCACCTTCTAGATGGGTTTTCTCCCGTAAGTGTTTCCTAGAGAAAATATTTGTATTTTCTTGTGGATGGTGTGTGATTGTGTTTTACTGTTCTCTATTTTTCGCATTTTATGTATTTCATACATAAGCAAAAAATTAGTAACTAAATATTATGGAATCTAAATGAATTTAACCTTCATAGTGTAGATTTTGGTTTTATTTATCATATATATTGTGACAAATTGTTCTAGTGAAATATCCACGACAATTTACATATCAACAACAAAACAGAGCCACAAGGGAAAGTATAAGGTCCCATGTAGCAAAGAATATGGCTACTGTTGAGCATACACCTACCATAGACATTAAGGAGGACATACCTTCTAACCCAACAAAGGATTTGGGAGAATCCCATGATGGAACTCATACTGAGAAGGATGAACCTAATATAAAGGACCTCATATCCTAGTTAGCTAGGGTAAAATCCCTAAGGTGGAAGATAACGGTAGAAGATAAAAATAAATTAGAAATTATAGATATAGAAGACTCCCAATCACAATATGAGCAATGGATTGTGGACTTATAAGAAAAGTTCCAAATATTTAAGATGCAACATTTGGATGATAAGAAATAGCTAGAGAATAAGAATGAGGGGTTAAAAACTATATTGGAAAAACAAAGAAGAAAGGTTGAAGATAAAGTGGATAAAATTTAGGAAATATAAGTAGTTTCCCATAAGACCATTGAAATTGCATAGGAAATGCTCTATTGCAAGAACATACACCTTATTCCTGGGAGAAAAATGATTCAAGTATAAATTGTGCCAAATTGCAAATTGTTAAGTTTTTACTGTTGTTATTAGGTTATTTCCAAATTACATGAGCATTCAATGCATTTACAAAACAAAAACATAAAGAGGATCACTGAAAGAAACACAATCAAAACCCTCATGGGGGAGAAAACCCAACAAAAACTTCCTCAATAATAGATTGCCAAAACAATTCCAAGACTAAGACCAAAACACCAAGAATAAACTAAGACTGAGCATGCATCTCTCTTCTCCTTCCTCCTGCAACTGCAACATCCTTCAAGATATGCACACTGGATGAGTGAGATTGAGTTTTTATAAGTGAGGCACCATCCTCCCATATAAATACTAGTTGAGGAGGTGCTAGGGTTATGTCTCTTCATTTGGTAGGGTTGACTTCTTCTAAAGTGGTTAAAACCACTTTATAAACACTAGCGGATGACTTTACAAATACCACTATATAAATATGGTTTGACCAATCCACAAAAGGGGATTTGATCTTATACAAGACCCAACATGATCAATCCAAAAAAGGGGATTTGATCTATAAGATAATAACTCAATATAATTATAATATTCTTCGAAGTTACAATATTTCAACACTCCCTCTTAACGACAAGGGTATTCTACTAACATGACCCAATACAACATCATCAAGAGAAGGAGAGGGAAAAATCATCATCATCATTTGGAACATTGAATGGAACATCTATAAATCATCAAAAGTTTTTCTCATCATCAATATCATCATCGTTCACATCATGGAACTGGAGTAACATCATCATCATCAACATGAAGATGAAGCATCAACATCAATATCATGAAGCTAGAACAACAACATCCCCAACAACACAAAGATGATAAACATCATCAACAACTCGAGGATGAAACAACGACATCATCAACATATGGAAACATAATGAGGCAAGTGCATTAACAACAACATATGTGGTACTCTAACAGACTATCCTTACTGGACCTTCGAGATCTTCCCAAGAATCATAAGATTCCCTAGGATATAAAATCCTAACAAGCTACCACATGGTACTTGAACAGATCATCCATACCATACCTTCGGGATCTGCCCATGAATCATAAGATTCCCTAGGATATAAAATCCTAATGGAGCTACCACTACTGACCATAGTTGGCATATACATGCATAGGTACTCTAACAGACCGTCCTTACCAGACCTTTGGGATCTGCTCAGGGATGATCAATCCCCTAGGATATAAAATCCTAACGGAGCTACCCGTTGTTGGTTAGGATACCATAGTATCATTAACATCACTCCCCCTTTTGAGGGAGGTCCTTTCAGACAACACCAAGCTTGCCTTGAAAGTACTCAAAGTTCATATGAGATAGAGGCTTGGTGAACACATCTGTGCCAACATATTGGAACTTTATGGCTCCCCTCAGCACCATATCATGAATGTAGTGATACCAGATCTCTATGTGCATCAAATTATCATGGAACATTGGGTTCTGTGTCATTTTTATACAACTTTGTTTATCACATAGAATCACGGTGGCTTCCATCTCCAGATCGAATAGACCTGTCAACAACTTTCGAAGCCATATGGCTTAAAAAATGGTGGAACATGTTGTAATGTATTATGCTTCTGCTGTGCTAATAGAAATACTGGATTTCTTCCTGCTTTGCCATGAAGTCATGGCTGACCCCAAACTGAAACAACATCCTGAAGTGATTTTTCTGTCCGAACCACTTCCATCCCAATATGAATCAGTATAACCATATAGTCTGAAGTCATGATCTCTAGTATAACAGAGACCATAATCCAATGTACCCTTAAGTTATCTCATCACATGTTTTAAAGCTACAAGGTGAACACATCTGGAATCCACCAGAGACTGACTCGAGGTGTTCATAACAAAGCATATATCTAGCCTGGTATTCATCAGATACATCAACAAACCAATAATCTATCTATATAGAGTAGCATCAACCAACTTTGAAGAAGTATCAACCATGAGCTTCAAATTTGTTTCCATGGGTGTGTTCATGGATTTACATTCCAACATGTCAATTCTCTTCAGTATTTCAACTTCATACTTCCCTTGGTTAAGGAGGATCTTCTCTAGGCTCTGAAAAGATTCAATACCTAATAAATAATGCATCAGGCCTAGGTCTTTCATCTCAAACTCTATAGTGAGCTCCTTCGTACAATCTGTGATGAGCTTTTCTTCTCCATTCAAGAATAAATCATCCACATTTAGTAGCAATATAACTAGTTCATCATTCATAACCTTGAAGTAAAGGTGTTGGGCGCATGCCTATTTTGAGGAAAGACCTAATTTTGGAAGGAAAGGCCTAATTTTGGAAGGAAAGACCTAATTTTGGAGAAGAACAACTGGCACGAAAAGAAACACACATGAGGAAAATCAACATGCAAGAGGGGCAACATGCAAGACGAGAAGGCAAGAAATCCTAACCATGATAGGGTTAGGGTTTTTGACAAATATCGTAACATCTATAAGCCTGTAAGATAGTATAAATAATAAACTAGGAGGTATAAGTAAGGGGTTCGGTTATTTTAGGTTGGGTTCAATTGTTTTTCAACAATTGTAAGTTCATAATTGTTGATATTTGTAAAATTTGTTGAGTTGTAGAAGAGTGGAGGAAGCCAGATTTTGAGGGTTAGATCACAGGCTAGGGACCCTGGTGTGATCTAGTCCGCTTCACAGAGGTTCTTGAACCTCTTCATGATTGTATGATTGGAGATGTAATGTGCACAACGTCGTATTTTGCAACAAACCTAATAAAAGAGCATAGAATCCAAATCTTTGTGGACGTAACCCAAGAGGGGGTGAACCACGGTAAAACATGTGTTATCTGTGATGTTTCTTGCATGTTTACTTTTTGTTAATGGTTATCTTATGAATGAATGGTTAATATAAATATATTAGAATGCATGCATGGGCCTAAAAGATGAATGAATAATCAGAGTAATACATGAGAAATATCAAATACATTCTCATATCCCCACTTCATTCCTAGACTGCAAGCACTTGAGCATTGCAGTCACCCATAAATCTATCTTGGATGAGACTGCGCAGTGCACTATGTGTGTTTTGTTTCATTCTAGTTTACTAGGAGGGCCGATAGTTTTAAAGGGTTTTGTTTGAAACCCGTTGATGTTGATTAATTGGGTTGGTTGTCATTGATGTCAACCCTTGAAGAAAGTTCGGTAGCGAATTCCGGTAGCACAAAGGTTTGGGTAATGGACCCAAGTTTATTTGATGTATAATGGTATGAGTTTTGATATATTTGTAGGTAAGACTATTCTATATGGATAGTACATGTCATGCCATTTCCGATGGTATGTGGAACGTCACATAACTCCTCACGGTTTGAGAGTTATTGCCTTAAGAAGTTGAAGGCCCTCATATGATTGGCTTGAAACCCCAAAAGGTCAAAGAAGTCAAAGTGCTTGCAAATAAGAAATTATTTAAATAATAAACTGAAGTGACAAATTCAAAGATGATTATTTAAATAATAAAGTGAAGTGACAAAGTAAAAGAGGACTATTTAAATAATAAAGTGAAGTGACAAAATCAAAGAGGATTATTTAAATAATAAAGTGAAGTGACAAAGTCAAAGAGGATTATTTAAATAATAAAGTAAATGGAGAACTTTCTAATTATGGAAAGAGGTTAAGGTTAAACCTAAAATGAGGAAAATGTGTTAAGTGGTCAAGTGGCTATTGGATACATGGACAAGTGGAAAATTGGGAAAAGTTGGACATAGGTGACTATGTGGACAAAGTGGCCTAGAAGATGCTTCTAAGGAAGCTACTTGGAGAGTATAAATAAGAGGCAAGTCTCTCTCATTTTAATCACACTTGAGCATATTGAATATCTATAGGTGACTGAGGTAACCAAAGGATATATAAGCCGAATTTCAGAGGGAAGGTTAAATAAACAAGGCCAAAATTCAAGGGAGGATAAATTATTTTGATAATGCTTTCTAAGGTATGTTATTTACAGGTCATCTCACCATTTTCACAATATTTTTTTTTCTAGAATGATTCAGATCGCGAATTTGGGAGCCCATTGAAAAAACATATCCAAGTAGCTGTGGTGCTAATTTAAGCTTGTGGGTCGTTGTATTTTTGGAGTTACACTCCATGGAAAATAGGGTTTGTGGCTAGTCTTGAAACTAGTCTAAAACAGGTGTTTCAGGTAAAAACTTCATAAATTATTCATAACAGATCCAAATTCAGTAAGAAAAAATGTGTTGGTTAGAGTATAGTATGTAGTATTTTGTGTAGAATTTCCATATCCATACAACAAATACTCCATGTGGGGTATGCTCTACAAGTTCGCTCTCTAGAATAAGCCAAAATTCAACAAGGTATGTCATTTTTGCTATAAATCCTTTTCTGAGAGGTTCCAAGTAGTGACACTTGGATGAATTACATAAAACACATCGAAGAACATTGTGTACTATTTGAATATCTTTATTCATTACAGGTACATAGTTATGATTATTTCAAGTTAGGGTTGTTGACTAATCCAAAACTAGTCATGTGAGACTAAAGTAAAGTTTGATGAAGATGCTAGTCTCTTGTTGTTAAAGTTAAGGAAGGCTTGTAGGTATGTGATCATATACACCAGGTCTATTACAGAGTTACAAATCAGATTTGGATAATGAAATTGATGAGGGATTCTGGTTGAGGTTGAGGTATAGGTTGGTGCATGGTTGATGCACTTGTTTATGGTACAGGTTGATTACAGGTTGAGGTATAGTTTGATGCATTGTTGATGCATGGTTCAAGTTATTGGTACAAGTTATTTGGTGCAGGTTGATTGGTATAGGTTTACAACAGTATATCTCAAAATGATAGTGTGACAGTGGTTCCATAATTCTACTTATACGTCAAGGTGGTTGGATGGGGCAAGGACATGTGGTTGTAGTGATCCAAAAATGGATCCAGGAACCAAAATGGGTCTAGGAAGGCCTAAAAATAAAAGTTCTTAGAATGGATTAAAAACATATGTGTGCGTATGACTCATCATTACAAACCCAACACAACTTGAACGAGCACAAACAAACACCGTATGCAAAATATATCGCGATTTGTTTGTTTTGCCAAATAGACAAAATTTTGTTGATTGTATAGTCTGTATAGTGCTGATATGGAAATTGACTGTACAGGTCATACGACCATACAAGTGACGTGGTAGTGATGTTGACTGGATTGGAAGGCTTACAGGGTGGACACGTAGGCAGACAGGTGGTCAAATGTTTGGTTGACATGTTGTTGACGAGCGAAAATAATTGTTCGTCAATTGGAAAAATGAGTCTAGTCCGGGGTTGTCTAAATAACCCAAGTCGTTTGGTATGACTCGCTCTGACAGGTTTAATGGCTCCGTTGGCCAATCTAAAAGTCCTAAAAGAAACAAAAGGAAAAAGGGCTAACTATTAAATAACTACTTAGTGTATATATGTACATACATATCTATATAACTATTTTAAATAATATTTACATAACATATATGTCTATCTTATTTATGTGCATGATATACAAGTTGTGAATTTTAATCTAAACTCACGGAAATCTATGTAAAAATAGCTTCTTTAACAAAAGTGGATAAAGAAAGCACATAAACTATATTTTTTTTAATTTAATTAAGATTAAATAGAAAAATATACTATGAAACATAAGTATGTGGACGGTCAAAGCCATACCATATATTAGAGTTTCAAAGACAACCAAACAATAATAATAATAAAAAAAACTAACCTATTAATGAGTTAATCAGCATGCATCCAACATTTGTATGTTTATAGAATGTCCAGTCAGCCTGTCCAAGAGATAAACCTGTAGTGAACCTTAAAATTGTTTGGAATAAATGAAAAACAATATATTGGCTGTTGAATTTTGATGGAAGAATGATGAAATGCAAATAATCACTGTAATATTTATGATTGTAAGCAATTACATTTAAGATAAATCTAACTGTAACAACATGCTTTTAATCATTCAACAAAATTAAAGAAAAATCTTATCATTTCAACAAATGATCACTATTTCCAATATCTGAAGCATCAAAATGTGGATGATATTTTAAAGAAATTATCCTGACGACATAATAATTTGTGAAGACAAAAGCTATCAAAAACTATTGAATTATCAGGACAAACAAACCATAAACAAAAACAACATTTACAGAGAGCTAAAGCAAAAATGTAAATATATGTTCCGTCCAAATTCGTGAATAGACTATCCACCTTCAGCCTCAGGCCAAGATGTCTTGGTTACAAAAAATACGAGTTTTTAAAGGGTTCAGAAAAGCTAATTGTCTTATCTTATGAGATAAGATTAAATCTCCACATTCATCTACTGATTACAAAAATAGAGGGGGGAATATAACCACCCCAGATCACACTAAATATCTAAAAAAAGTATGTTCCCGTTTACACAAAAATGAGCCATGGATATGGATAATAAGCCCAAAAATGCTCCATATCATTTAGTCACCATAAACTCCCAGATATCCTGAAAGAAAAAAAATAAAATAAAGAAATTCAGATATACATTTAACCAATATTTTTCAAATTTTGAATAAGAATAGACTGGCTACAAAATCTGTTGATTCTATAGCTAGTCTTATTTTAGCAACAAAATCTAATTTATTCTATAAACAAGAACGTAACACTATTTTAAGATAAAAACAAATCTTAACCTTTAACTGGAAAATCAAATCAATTCACATGAACTCAGAATTGATCACTGCTGTTGCACTCTCGACATTTTTTACTATGATGTTCCTTGTTGTTTTCAAGCGTTTTCCTTGTCTTTGAACAATCGAATTGAGCCTACGATTTTCATCTGTTAGGGGGTCGACCTAATCAGTAAGGGTTTTGATCTGTGATTGTAAAATGGGTACATCTGTATAATACTTGTCAATCCAGAACATACAAGTTTCACATTGTGAATCTGCGATGGTCGTTTGAGAGTACCCACAGTCGTGTGCCAGACTGTCTCTATTGTGGCCTATAGATTTGTTATCAAACTTAATACCTGGAAAACCTTGACTGTGCTTCAAACAGGGTGGCAAATTATCCATGAAATTGTAATCCTGGTCGAGTTCTATTTTGAAGGAAGGAGGGTCTTCTTCGATCGAAAATCTATCAATCTCTGAATCTGAGCTCTCATGGATCTTGATCGTCTTGATCGAGCTCACATGAGGGTTTGATTTATTTCGTAGCTTCCTTGAGATCAACCTACCTTCCCTTTTATTTTTAAAACCTAAATCGATATCACCTTTAGATGGCTTGCCCACAGGTTTGTTTGTGTTCTTAGCAGAGGCGTTAGGATGGACGTGTTGTTCATGGCTTTGCTCAAAATCTTTTGGGTTAGGTATAGGCTTACTAAGGGTGGTCGGAACACAGACCTGCGTAGATGAAGAGACCACTCTGGGAGGGACTATGGTTTCCTCTATTATGGGTTTGTCAACCTCTACATCATTGGAGTTAGCAAAACCATTTCGGGTTAGGAAGGCATCCCAATCATCATTTTGTAACTTCAATTGATGTATCAACAGTATCTTTATCAAGCCGTGGTGGAACAGACTTGAATCCAAATGTTGTTTCTTATACCTCTTTGCCATTTTATACAGGCTTCTCCATAGGTAATAGGGCATATTTAATGGAAACCCGATGAAATTCATCAACAAATGAATGTGATATAGAAAAATGAAACCAAAATGGCCTTCGCACGTCACGAATTATTTCAAAATTTCTAGCAAACCATGCCACCGGGTTTTCAATAGGGACAAGGGCATACCTTTATCAAAACAATTGATTTTTCGAGATGTGAAGAAAATGCTCCACGGAACCTCCTCGACCTTGGCGTTTTTGAACCACTTCTGCCCGCTCACAGGAAGACCTGTTTCTTGACCTAAAAACTCCTCTGTGACTTCGACCTGAATGTCTCCTACCTTGCCTCGACATTCGTCAAAATAAAGGGCAAATTCTTGAGCGGTTTGCAAGTTAAAACCCTGGAATTTTTCAAGAAAAACAAGCCAGCCTTGACCCTCAAGATCTTCCCTTGCATCATCACATAGGAGCTAGGTCTGAGAGCCATTGGGTTCAATCCTAACAACCCGGGCCATGGGGATTCGACAAGTAGTCAATGAAACACAGTGAGTATGGAAGGCTTCTCGGAGAAGACCAGAGCTATACTTCAGACCCAAAACTCATCAATAACCTAGGGCGTATGAACAAAAGTTCCTCAACGAAATGATAGGCATTTTGTGAAATGAATGCGAGGAGTACATGCAAAACCCGAAGCTAAGCTTCGAAATGATGGGCTTACTATCATCATACTGCCACCTCCCACATGGTACAGGCCACGACCAGGTGCATTAAATTTTAAAATCATTGCGCAACAAGGTGGGTTTGGTTTCTAAAGTTTAGGAGAGGGAAAATTTTATAAACCAAAATATAGTGACAAGGGAACGCATGACCAAGAGCCACACAATAAATATCATGATTTAAATTAAATGGATCCTTGGTGTTTCAAATAACAATTCAAAACATGCTTCACATTTGAGGAGTCAATAAAGAAGATGAGCTTTATAGTGTAAGTTTTAAACCTGCGAATTAAAGAAATGCATATAGATTCTTAAGCAAGACAAAAATTAATCAATGGCTCATACACAGAGTACACAGAGATTTTATACCAGAAACCCTCAACCGGTAAAACCTTTCTTATATTCATTATATCGAATTTCACCATTACCATACAATATATACAATGTTTTTAGGTATTCCGTAGATACCAAAACCCTAATCCCTTAATCCAGGATTAATTTACAAATCCGCTAAAAATAACAAAAATTGTCAAATGCAGTTGTTGTATCTGACGCGCCCACACACACACATGCAAATAATATAACACATACCCATCATTATTCCACTTGTTTTTTTCTTTGCATCCAAGGGTCCAGGAGATTATATAGTCAACAATCCAGGGCAACAATGCCCATTGTTACTCTACACTAGGAGAACTTTTCTGTGCTCACAAACTTTGTCAATAAATCTGCAACATTCTTCAAAGTGTCAACCTTTTCTAGCAACACCCTCTTTTCCTCAACCATGTCTCTCACAAAGTGATACTGAACATCAATATTCTTTGTCTTCGAATGATAAGCTAGGTTCTTTTCCAGGAATATTGCACTCTGACTGTCACAGTCTAATCTCACTGCTTGTTGTATCGCCCCAATACATGAACACAATCTTTGTAACCATACTGATTCCTTGCTTGCATGAGTGGCTACCATGTATTCACCTTCTGTAGTTGAGAGTGCCACTACAACTTGTCTTTTTCTCATCCAACTGATTGCTCCTCCAAATAGGTTAAAAACATACCCACTTGTAGATCTTCTGCGATCCAGGTCTCCAGCCCAATCTGCATCAACAAAGCCATGTATGTCCACCACTCTGTCTAATCCCGGTCTTCCTTGGTAGCACAATCCATAACTGGTGGTGCCACGAAGATACCTAAAGACCCTATTTACTGCTGTCTAATGCTCCTTCCTTGGTTTTGACATATACCTGCTCAAAACTCCCACTGCATGTGCAATGTTCGGTCTAGTACAAACCATTGCATACATCAAACTGCCAACTGCATTGGCATATGGAACCTGGGACATGTCCTCTTCTTCTTCCTGTGTCTTGGGACACTGATCTATAGATAACTTTACATCTATAGGAATAGGAACCTTGACCGGTTTACTTCCATGCATATTAAACCTCTGCAATATCATCTCAACATAGTTTCTTTGATTCAACTAGAGTTTCATGTTTGCACAATCTCTTTTAATCTCCATTCCCAGAATGAAGTTAGCAGCATCGAGATCCTTCATGTCAAATTTGGAGGATAGTTGTGATTTCACCTCCTTGATAACATCTATGTTATTTCCTACCAACAACATGTCATCAACATACAACACTACATAAATGAAGTGATTTCCAACCTTCTTGGAATATACACAGTGATCAGCCCTGCTTCTTACAAATCTCAATCCAAGGATGTATGTGTCAAACTTTTGGTACCACATCCTAGGTGATTGCTTCAGACCATATAGTGACTTCTTTAGCTTACAAACCAACTCTTTCTTTCCCTTCACTACAAAACCTTATGGTTGCTTCATGTAGATTTATTCTTCCAGATCCCCATGTAGGAATGTTGTCTTCACATCCATCTATTCCACTTCAAGATCAAAAGCAACAACAATAGATAAAAGAAATCTAATAGAAGTTAAATTAACAATAGGAGAAAAAATCTCACCAAAGTCAATTCCCTCTACCCGGGAGTAACCTTTCGCTACTAACCGAGCTTTCTATTTCTCCACTTTCCCTTGTGCATTAAACTTCTTCTTGAACAACCACTTGCTACCAACCAATTTTCTTCCAGCTGGAAGCTCAACTATATCCCATGCCTCATTCTTATCCAAGGCATCCATTTCTTCAACCATGGCCTTCTTCCAGAGTTTACTATCCTCTGAATTCACTCCTTCCCTAACAGTTTTGGGATTATCATCAGTAATAGATAAAGCAAATTTGGAACAAAAATCAGGTGGACTATACCTTTCTAGTTGCCTTCTATCTCTCACTGATCTCCTCAATACTGGGGTATGAGTTTCTTCCTCTTCTTCTTCTGCTTCTTCTTCTTCCTCTTCTTCAGATGATTCAGATTTTGCATCATCCAACTCAAGCTCTATTTTCTCAGGTTCGTCTTGCATTGGTGCGAATTCCTGTTTGGACACATCTTTTACCTCGCTGAAAACAACATCTCAATTGTAAACAATTTTCTTGGTTTCTGGGTTCCAAAGCTTATAACCTTTCACACCATCTTTATAGCCAATAAATATACACTTTTAAACTTTATTATCCAACTTACTCCTATTTTCCTTTGGAACATGTACATAAGCATCACAACCAAACAATCTAAGATGTTGAAGAGAGGGTTTCTTTCTAGACCATACCTCGTGTGGAGTTTTATCATCCAACGTTGATGAAGGTGATCGATTGACCAGGTAACATGTTGTACCCACTGCCTCTGCCCAGAATTCTTGTCCTATCCCGACACCGCTGAGCATGCTCCTTTATTTTTCCATTAGTGTCATGTTCATCCTTTCTGCAATTCCATTCTGTTGAGGAGTGTATGGAGTAGTCTTCTGCCTTGCTATACCACACTTCTTACATAATTCTTCAAATTCATTTCCGCAGAATTATCCACCATTATCTGTTCTCAATACCTTTATTTTCTTCTCTATCTGATTTTCTACCAGAGCCTTAAACTCTTTAAATTTATCAAATACCTAAGATTTTTTCTAAGAAAATAAATCCATGTGTTCCTTGAAAAATCATCTATGAATGAAACATAATACACAAATTTAGCTAGGGATGGAACAGGAACAGGTCCAAACACATCATTGTGTATCAACTCTAAGATCCCCTTTGCTCTTGTAGCACTAGATGGGAATCTTACTCGCTTTTGTTTACCGTATATGCAATTTTCACAGAAATCAAAATCCAGAGTGCAATTAGACATACCTTCAACCATACCTTTACTGTGTAGTGTTCGAAGGCCCTTTTATCCAATATGCCCCAGTCTTTGATGCCACAACATGGTCTTCTTTTCTGGGACAATATTGGTCTTGTCTCCTTCATTTTTCTGATCAAGGACAACATAATTGTTACACCCATTAGTATAAGTTCTTTCCAACAACTTGTACAGAGTTCCACAACAGACTCCCCTCATTAACACCATTGCTCCTCGTACCATCTTGCAAGTGTTCTTTTTAAATACAGTTTTCACTCCTGCATCACCCAACTTGCTTACAGATATTAGAATCCTGGCTAGTTTTGGAATGTGTAGAAACCTAGGGAGAGTTCTAATCCTTCCATCGTTTAGCAACAACTTAACCCTTCCATGTCCCAATATTTTTGTTGTCGAGTCATCTCCTAGGAATACATCACCACCATCATATTTTTCATATTCAGAGAACCACTCCCTGTGAGGAGTCATATGGTATGACACACCTGAGTTGATCAACCATACATCATGGTCTACATGTGTACTTGTATATTCTAGGTAAACATCACCTCCTTCTTCAGTGGAGGTTTTCGCCTCTGTGGAAGAGGTACTATCAGATCCCTTTGGTTTTTCAACCTTCTTAGACTTGCAATCTTTCTTATAATGCCCTGTTTTACCACACTTCCATCATTTCCTCAAAGATTTATTGGAGACTTAGATCTACCTGTAGATTTATATCTCCATCCTGAAGGCTTACTGGGGTTCCTGTCTTAGGTACGCCCTCTTACAAATAAAGCATCTATGTTGTGACCATCCATGATTTTTCGCCTCATCTCTTCAGATAACAAGGATGCAACTACATCCTCATACTTCAATGTATATTGAGTGGTACTACCTATTGCTACAACCAGATTATCCCAAGAGTCTGGCAAAGAACATAACAAAGTAATACACTTATCTTCT
>ML787578.1:396892-416598 GCA_009831015.1 Picea engelmannii
TCCTAAGATGATACAACTTCTTTCGAAGAAACAACTTGTTTACCAGGGAATTTGATTGATACAAATTCCCTAACTTATCCCATAGTTCCTTGGCTGTAGATTCTCCTGAGACATTCAACAACACCGAATCTTCCAGGCAGAGTTGAGTAGTACTCCTTTCTTTTCTGTCCAACTTGTCCCAATATTCCTTCGACATACCAGTAGTTGGTGTACTAGTAGTTTGTGTACTAGTAGGTTGTGTACCAGTAGCCTACGTGATAGTATATGGTGTACCAGTGGGCTGTGTACCAGGATCCATAGCGATCCATTGTTATTTGTCTATAAGAAGGTCCTCCATCTTGAGCTTCCATAGCTCAAAGTTTTTACCGTTGAAATTCTCTATCTCGATTCTAGATGAGCTCACCATTCCTCTTTCTTTACTCGAATCTCCACTGCAAAAGATCCCACTAAACCCAGGTTTATCACAGACCCAAGATAAGTTTGATCTATCAATACCAAGCCAAACCCTCAACAACAAAGGCATACCTCTGAAGCCAAAAACGAGCTTTGATACCACATGTAAGTTTTAAACCTACGAATTAAAGCAATGCATATAGATTCTTAAGCAAAGCATAAATTAATCAATGGCTCATACACATAGTACACAGAGATTTTATACTGGAAACCCTCAACTGGGAAAACCTTTCTTATATTCATTATATCGAATTTCACCATTCACCATACAATACATACAATGTTTTTAGGTATTCTGTAGATACCAAAACCCTAATCCCTTAATCCAGGATTAATTTACAAATCTGCTAAAAATAACAAAAATCGTCAGACACACTTGTTGTATCTGATGTGCCCACACACACACATGCAAAGAATATAACATATACCCAACATATAGCAGGAAAAAAAAGTCTTTATCAACAAAAACTGCGAAGTCATCTACCTTTCAAAAACTTTAAATAAAGTGGTAATCCAATCATAGGTTTTAATGCTTCGTTCAGTCATGAACGAAGCATGAAAACGAAAACACTAGGAATAACCGAAAGATCACATTCGCAGTTTCAAAAATTTCTTATGAAGGACAAAAATGTATGACCCCAGGTAGGCAACTACATAGATTATTATTTGATGCTTTAAAAAGTTGAAAATGCGTTGGGCTGCCAACACATGTGTCCTCATCCTTGGTGAATGGTATGGTGCCATGTGGCCCAGTATTTGGCTGCCATGTGGCACCCCTTCATTAGACAGTTTGGGAAAACTTTTAGGTGACTCTTGGGGAGTTGAACCCATGACCTCCGGTCTAGGTGATGCGTTTTGGCAGGGTCGGGCTACCAGCCCGCCCACATTGGTGCTTGTAAGCTAAGGGCTAAATGTTATATTTAAAGTGTAGTAAAGTATTTACAGGAAGAGAAAAGGGTTGGGGCTTAGCCATAGCCCCTGACACAATATAATCCATAGAAATCTGTTATGGGTTAGCCCTAATTCTTGCCAACCCCTGGTTCGATGCAACAATACGAGCATTTCATATGACCCAGGCCACTCCATAATATAGTTAGCAGAGATTTGTGTGGGGTTAGCATCGATTGGTCGGGCTAGCCCACCGACTAGGGTGCATAACCAGAGCCTTAATACCAGGGGGCTAACCATATAGAGCGCGTGGAGGCATAGGGGCGCAACCACATGGCCACATCACACGACCAGGAGCCTGTGTCAGAGATATATAACACGCCAACCTAGCGCAGGTCCATATGGAAGTGTCCCATATGCCCAGAGGTCCGGAGAAAAGGGGTTTCACCCTGAATTTGTTCAATTGTGGGTTTTTTACTATGTATTATGATCTTTAATTGATTTTTGGCTTGATATTGGGAGATTTTGGCCATTTTTGGAGGATCTAGAGCTCTTTTTGAGGCCATAGCTTGGGGGGAAGTTGGGAGTTTGTTGCCAAATTCGAGGCTATATAAACTAGAGATTCTTGGCAGCCTAAAGGAGGTTCAGAACAAGAAAATGCCGAATAATTGTAAATCTAAAGTCATTTTTGTGCAGGGAAACCATTGAGAAGAGAAACTTTGCGGGCCATTTATGGGAGCTTCATTCATCCGTTTTCACTGCTGTCATTTGTGACGAGTTCTTGAGATCTAGAAGAACACACCCAGATCAGTTTGTAACCCTTTTGGCACTTTTATGAGGTACTTTTAAGCTTTGAACAAAAATAAGAAATCCTCACCCACTGAGAGAAAGGCCCGAAGACGTAGGCGAGATTTCCGAACTCTGTTAACAACTTTTGTTGTTATGGTTTGTTGTTTCTTTATGCTTATTTCCATATCTATATATGTTATATGGCTGCCATGTTTCATTTTTAATTCTTCCTTTTTCATCAAATTCCTAAATGGTTATTTAACTCATGTTTTAAAACTCAACCATAGTCTTTAAAAGATCTTTTCGGATCAAGTGGTATCAGAGCTAGTTGACGGTTATTTTTTGAGTTTGCATGATTACCAGGGAAAAGATGAATCATGGTGAAGGCAAGCTTGTTGAGGAGAATCTTGAGATTGGATCGAGAAAGAGAACTTCTCAAAGTGAGAAGATGGAATCAAAAGAGGGACTTTCTCATGAGGAGAAAGAGTTTTGAAAGACTTTCTTTGCCATGTCAGAGATGATGAAGGTTCTATATGAGGATTACTTCGAATGGAAGAGACCGATTATAGGTGAATATTCAAAGGTAAAAAATGAATAAGGATAGGATACTCCTCAAACTCCTCCTTCACCTCCTTCTTCTCCATCAATTTCTTCTTCTTCAAGTTCAAGTTCCAAACCCACCGCAAGAAAACATTTCCATAAACATAAAAATGAAATGCCTTTACTTAAGCTTGATGTGAAATTTGAATTACCCATGTATGATGGTGAAGTCAATGCAGAGAGGCTTGATGTGGTGCCACTCAATGAATGTGGAATGGTCTTAGGAAGTTCTTATTTGTATGATCGCAAAGCAATCTTCTACAGGGAACAAAATCAATATCACTTAATCAAAGCAAGCAAAGAATATGTTGTACATGCTCATCACTTAAAAGAAAATCAATCTCTTCAAACAATAGAACAATTAAGAAAGGAAGCTCATGAAAGGGACACACCTATAATTGTCCCAAATCAAGTGATTGATCTTAAGCAAGAACAAGAGATGATTGTAGAATGGAATATCAATCACAAATTTCTTCAAGAAAAGCTAATGTTGTGCAAGTATTACAAACATATTAGCTCATTTGTAGTCATATTTCTGATGTTATAATTAGTAATGTTGTCAACATGGATGATAGTGGCTTTAGTAAGATGTGATAGAGTACAAATGGCTAACAATATACTGTCAATTATCATGGTTGTTTTACAATTGATCTTGATGAGACAGGTGCACACGACATAGTTTAAAGAAAAAGAACAAGTGGGGTGGCCTATCCCATACTTGATGACTGGTTAATATCATTTTGGAGGACCAAAAGGTCTTAGTGGGGAGGATTGATCCAAAAATGGATCTAGGAACCAAAATGGGTCCAGGAAGGCCTAAAAATCAAAGTGTTCAGAATGGCTTCAAAATGGACATGTGCGCAGGCCTTGTCATTACAAACCCGACACAACTTGAACGGGCTCAAACAGACACTGTATGTGAAATATATCTTGATCTATTCGTTTTTCCAAACAGACAAAAATTTTCTTACTGTACAGTCCGTACAGTCGATACAATGATGATGTGGCAGCTGAATGTACAATTCGTACAAACATACAGGTGATGTGACAGTGATGCTGAATGGAATGGAAGGCTGACACAGTGGACACGTAGGCAGACAGGTGTTCAAATGTTTGGTTGATACGTGTCCTCATCCTTGGTGAATGGTATGGTTCCATGTGGCCTAGTCTTGGGATGCCACATGGCACCCCTTCATTGGGCAGTTTGGGAAAAATTTTATGTGACTCCCGGGGATTTGAACCTATGACCTCTGGTCCGAGCGACATGTTTTGGTAGGGCCGAGCTACCAACCCGTCCACATTGGTGCTTGTAAACTAAGAGCTAAATGTTATACTTAAAGTGTAGTAAAGCATTTACTGGTAGAGAAAAGGGTTGGGGCCTAGCCCCAACCCCTAGCACAATACACTCCATACAACTCTGCCATATAACCGTTATGTTATACTTTGGCACAGATATTTGTTATGGGTTAGCCCCGGTTCTTGCCAGCCTTCGGTTCGACACAACCATACGAGTGTTTCATATGACCCAGGCCACTCCATAATACGGTTAGCGTGGATTTGTGTGGGGTTAGCGTCCATCGGTCAAGCTATCACACCAACCAGGATGCATAACTAGAGCCTTAAGACCAGGGGGATAACCATATAGAGCGCGCAGAGGCATAGGGGCGTGGCCACATGGCCACAACACAAGAACAAGAGCCTATGTCAGAGGTACCTAGCGCACCAGCCTAGCCTAGGGCCATATGGCAGCGTCCCATATGCCCAAGGGCTTGGAGAAAAAGGGTTGTGCCATGAATTTGTTTAATTGTGCATTTTTTACTATGTATTATAATTTTTAATTGATTTTTGGTCTCGTATTGGGAGATTTTGGCCATTTTTGGAGGATCTAGAGCTCTTTTTGAGGCTAGATCTTGGGGGGAAGTTGGAAGTTTGTTGCCAACTTCAAGCCTATATAAAGTAGAGGTTATTGGAAGCCTAAAGGAGTTTAAGAATAAGAAAATGCTGAAGAATTGTAAAGTCAAATTCATTTTTGTGCAGGGAAGCCATTGAGCAGAGCAACTTTGCGGGGCATTTATGGGAGCTTTGTTCATCAGTTTTCAGTGTCGTCAGTTGTGACAGGTTCTTGAGATCTAGAAGAGCACAACCAGATCATTTTGTAACCCTTTTGGCAGTTTTATGATGTACTTTCTAATATTTTAATAGAAATAAGAAAGCCTCACCCATTGAGACAAAGGCCCAGAGACGTAGGAGAGATTTTCGAACTCTGTTATCAACTTTTGTTGTTATGGTTCGTTGTTTCTTTATGCTTATTTCCAGATCTATATATGTTATATGGATTCCATGTTTCATTATTAATTCTTCCTTTTTCATCAAATTCCTAAATGGTTATTTAACTCATGTTTTAAAACTCAACCATAGTCTTTAAAAGATCTTTTCAGATCATGTAGCCACCTTCTGGTTGTAGACGAAGAACATAGGGTTTTGTAGCCTCCTTTTGGTTGTAGCCAAAGAATTGGGGAGTTGGAGATTCCCTCAGGTTGTATCCTGAGAAACTATTGGGTTGGAGATTCCTTCCAATTGCAGTTGGAAAACAAAGGAAGTTGGTGCTTCCAATGAATGTAATTCTTCAAGACATATAAGAAAAAACATTATGTGGTTTTCTCCCACTTTGGGTTTCCACGTAAAAACACTGGTGTACTGTAACATCCCCCGACCACCCACAGGCCATGGAATGCCACTCCAGAGCAATCTCTCATGCTCTGATACCAGTTGGTAACATCCCCAGCCTTAAACAGGCCAGGCCATGCTACTCTAGGGAACGCTTCCATTCTCTTACTGCGGAACATACGATAACATACCCAGTATTCAACTAAGCTATGCCACCTAAATTTTCTCTTCAAATTGCATGCAACTTAAACATATACATACATCACTCTTGTGGAAGCTTTACATATAAACATAAACAAATAAGTACATTCTGTAATATACGATTTCATACTGAAATAACAGTAAACACAGATATGCAACATATATAGGGAAATACCCATAAACATACAGGCAATTATAATCACATATATGATAAACCGTAACATAATCACGTAAATAACAATGCAACATATAATTTTATCATACGATTGGTATTTATCTTGGAAATATTGTCACCAAATGCGTACAAACTGTCCACGAACCTCCTAGCCTTAGACTACACTGTTCATCACTCTCAATAGTGAGTCACCCCTGAGCTGGGACCGAACTCCACCCAGTTAAAGGGGTTCCTAACCAGGCTAAGGTTCATAAACAATAGGAAAGACTCCATCTCAGGTGCTCGCTCAACTAACAGCCTACAACCTCTCATTCCTCACATGCCTATCCCACCCAAGGAAGTGCGCCCATTCTCTATTCAACAATCCCTCGGCTGCCCCACTTCCCTTCCAACGCTTCAGCAACAGACCACACATGAATTCTCTGAGCACTGTAGCTGCAGTTTAGCACCTTCGAGAATCAATCCTCAACAATTCTCTTTCTCAAAGAATTGCTCACGGTCCTGACAACCCGTCTCTTCAATTTCCCAAGGGCCTGACAACCTGCCTCTTCAATTTCCCATGGGTCCGACAACCCACTTCTTCAATTTGGCTCCCAATCTAACCAGGTACACCAACCGAGGAAGGTTATGGAAACAAGCTCAGATACAATGAAATGAATGTCTAAAGGATAACACACTACGTGAGTGAAATGGTCATGGAATCATTGACTGGATAATTAAGTTATGGAAGGAACCATCGTGAAACTGATCATGAAGTATGATAGTCAGAATGATCGCCAAGGTGATGGTGAGAATGATCCTCTCTCCATGACCAAATGAGCTAAGTCTCCATGATATGAATGCATGCCCCCAACTTGACACTTGTCATATCGAAAGTTACTTTGGTCCACATGTCCCCAACTTTAGAACTTAGGATAAAATAATTATCCATACTTTATGCTTTAGGAAATACTAATATAATATTCCTTTTTGGCTTAATCTCTCTAGCTTATCCCTTTCCTTGACTTTTGGCCCTCCCTTTCCCTAACCGATGAAGTTCATTCCCCCATCTCTTTTATCCTGGTCGGTCTGCACACAATGATGTATTTTATATTAATCATGAGACATATACAAAATAGGCGCATTGGCCTTTAACATCTTGGTGCTCTGGCCTAATTCAAAAACATAAGCATTCCAACTTATAATAATTGGCTCACCAACTTATAGAACATATCATATACACAAGGTTCACTGACCTCCATACTGCGCGCACTTTAGTTACTGCGCGCGGTATCCGGGAATGTGCACGCTACATCATTTTACTGTGCATTTCATGCGCGCACTATGCCATGGAAGGTGCATTACAAAAATGATGTCAAAATAGCTCACCAGCTTAAGTCCACTTACATTACATTTACAATTGGGTTTGACCGAGGGATATTACATGTACTGTGTATGTATATGATTGTTCATTGTTTATTTACTCTGCAAATATTGGATGATAATGCTACATTGATATAACACTTGCATTATATGGTTAAAAAGGATTAAATTTATCTATTACTAATTCACCCCCCCTCTTAGTAATCCAGCAGTTGAGATCTGAACCTGGGTCAAACCAAGAAGTGGAAGAGATATTTAACACAACAAATGGTTCCGCTGTCGACTGGAACTGCATAGGATTGAGTGGACGAGATCCGTAGAAGAAGCATGTGAAGAATGAAGGTATAAAAGGGAATGTTTAAGCCATGGAATCCAACGAAGGATAAGATTGAAAGATGTTTGAAAACAAAGGAACTTGAGTTTGCACAGAATGATAGCAGAAACCCTAAGTTAACACCGTGCAAATATCTTGACAAATACATGTTTAACGACTTGCATGAGGTATTTTTCTATGATTTCTTGCATTCGTTGTAGGAGTTGTTATTGAGGTTAAAATAAAACCACCCTACAAATCAAATAAGATAGCTAGAGTGGAATCCTGTGGAGATCGGGAAATTACAACAAGTTAATTACAAATTTACGTGCGTAGTAGATTTTTGGTTAGACAATATTGTTGTAGGGTTTATCACCGAATTTGCAGTATATACCACAAAGTCTTACAATACAACAAAGAATAGTTTTCTAAAAGGACACAGAGGTAGGTATATCAGATCGTTGTATACTTCAATCAATATTTTACTATATAACAATGGTGTGATGACCATGGAATCAGATAGTTAAAATTCCTTGCATGCATGGGGAAAGGGGGGAAGCACTGACAAGAGGTGGATAAATGGAGGAAGAGATGGATAAGGTAAATACAAAGGAGGCCATGGACCCAATAATGATGGAAGAAGATCGAATAAAGTAGATAATGGAAACATCTGAAAAGACGCGCAGTGGAGCACACTACCAATATAAGATGAATAATAAGAAGAGAGGCATAGCTGATAGAGACAGATTGACAAGAGATGAAGAAGAAGTAGAGAATCTCCAGGCTATGGAGAAAATTGAGGAAATATTGTGCACAACATATGAAAGGAAAAAAGGAGGTCCAAGTGCAGGAGCAGAAGGCAGAACTCCAATCCAGGTCACTATTAGTGTGGAACCTATAACCCCATGTGTGACTAGTACACTAGAAACAATGCAAACGTCTAGACAAATGAATTTTGGTGGTAGAGGAATGACATGATAAGGATCCAGTCAAGGAGCATCAACTGGGGGATCCAATTCATGAAGTAATAGTCAAATATCTACACCATGCAGAGGTAGTAGTTCAACACAGTTAAAAATGGAAGGGCATAATCCCACAATCAAGTTACCAGAATTTTAGGGAGAGGCATCTAAGGACCCTGAAAATAATTTATTCATCTGCGAGAAGATCTAGGAGGAAAAATAGATCACAGATGAGGATACAAAACTCACGCAATTAGCTATCACACTAAGAGACCCCACACCAGACTGGTACATGAGCTTAGATTTAAATAGTGCACCATGAGTAATAAGGACCATTGAAAGCGTGAAAAAACTACTGATAAATGAATTTTAGAAGCCTATATCAAAGGACCAGTATATGAATGAAATGATTGAAATCAGGAAAAAAATAGGTGAGTCTGTGTGGGAGATTGATCAGAGGTTTAAGTGTCTCAAATTTAAGTTGAAAGATGCCATGACTAACATGCAACATAGGAACTTATTTGTGAACTCACTGTTACCACATTTGAAATACCCATTAAGACATCAGAAGTTCTAAACTCAAGTAGAGGCTATGCAGGAAACCTTACAAATGGAAGAGAACTAGTATTAGAAGATAGATCGAACAATAGAGGAGCTGAAGGAGGATATGAAGAACCTAAAATTTCAACTTGACTAGAATAAGGGAAGAGAAAAGATAATTTGTTTGGTGTACCACATGCAAGACAGAAGTGAACCATAAGAATGAATGGCCAACCTTCATGCAGTACATGGAAATATGAGTACCAAATCCTTTTCCAATAGGAGGACCATGGTGCGAGATTTGTAAAATGAATGGGCATGATCCATAGCAGAAGTATCATAAAATACCCAAAAGTTCATACTGCAATTTTTGCAAGTCAGTGGGTCACGATGATAAATATTGTAGTACAATGGAGATGATGAGAGAAAGAAATTCAGATACTTATAAGGTGTAAGTAGAAATGATGATAGGGAAAGATGAACCTCAGTTCAACTAGGTACCACCTCCACACAACAATGCACAATGAAAATATAACACTACGCAACCGCAATACAACAATGCGCAACCACAATATACCCCCGTGTAGTATAACCAGGTACCTTAGTACAATGCACTACGAGGAGATTGTGGTGGATACATAGGTGGAGGACGAGGTATAGGAGGATTTGGAAGAGGCAGAGGTCCAGTAGTGTGCCAAAACTGCCAACAACCAAGACATTATGCAAGGGAGTGTCCACTTCCACGATCGACATGTATGTACTTTCACGTAACAATTCATGATATAGAAGAATGTACAACACTCTTGGGAAAGATCCAAGAAAAGGGGAACCATAACAACCAGAATGTACAATGGATTTCTGCAGAAGCCAGATATGATGGATGAAACATAAATATAGTCACACGAGGAGGATCCAAGACAAAAGATGACGCAATAAGACAAGATCCA
Source organism: Picea engelmannii (assembly GCA_009831015.1). NCBI lineage: Eukaryota > Viridiplantae > Streptophyta > Pinopsida > Pinales > Pinaceae > Picea > Picea engelmannii. Next base: position 406,790 of record ML787578.1, read on the forward strand.
ACGCAACACCAATGGGTGAAGAAGAATACTGAACTACAGAAGCAGTTTGATGACAAAAAGAAAAGGAAACATTCAAGGAGGCAAGACAAAAGTTTCTCAACCAAAATGTTGTGACTACATCAACTGTGCAACACACTCAAAATGTACCAATGTATGAAATTCCCTCCTCAATGGACCACACCAGTGAAGCACAAACTCTTGAGAAAGTAAGCAACATAATTTTTTTTCTAAAATTCCGTGTTAAGTTATTAAAGGATCCATCATATGTCAAGATCTTACAAAATCTACTAGAAATATGTAACATAGAAGTAGAAGGGAAATTAGAGTAGAAAATAGTCAATCATATCCATACAAGAAGAAGGACAAGCATGGAATTCAGACTAAATGCTAACATTAAGGACTTCAATATGGGTGATATTATACTGGACTTGGGCTCTGAAGTAAATGTTTTACCTAATAAGACATGGTAGTGCATGGGAGAACCCACATTAATCTATTCACATGTCCAACTAAAATTAGCAAATCAACAAAGAGTGCTACCAATTGGAAGAGTTAAATGTGTGAGAATAGATTTGGATGGAGTGCAAAATATGGACGATTTTGAAGTAATAGAGATAGTGGATAGCACAACACCTTATCCAAGATTGCTTGGATTAGATTGGGAATTTTATGACCAGGCCATAATCAACCCGAAGACAAGGAAAATGACATTTAGATCAAGTGAATATAGAGTCATTGCACCATTAGATCCTTCAGAAGGAGAAAGGTTTGTAGAATCCACTTGTTTGGATTTGGAAGAAATAAACCAGTTGTACAGAACCACCACGTGCAAAGAAGATTATTTCAACCCAACTGCAGATGGGATACTCAATCGGAGAAGCATCACATCATATGCTTCTGACTCAGATCTAGGTTTGGAGAATCGACAACAGAGTTTACATGAAGTTTCCACGAGAAGGTGCACAAGAAAACCTCCAAGTTTTCACGAGGTAAATGACTTAGAGGAATTTCTGACAAAATATGAGGAATAAGTGTTAGAAAATTAGATACTCTTTGCCATAGATACTGCACTCAAGGCCACACCTACAAGATGGTGTGGTATGCACAAAGAAACAATTCATGATTGGTACCAATGTAAACAACTACTGCACATTAGATTCGACACATAACAGGGGAGCAATAAAATGCAGATGTATGATGGGAAAGGAACACCAACATGACATTTGGAGAAGTTCAAAACACAATGGAGGATAACACCACCAGAAGAATGGCCTCATCACTTCATCCATACATTGGAAGGAATCGCAGAGAACTGGTTTATAGACCAGGAGATGCACAAAAGCACTACATAATGGACAACATTACAATAGAACTTTGTAGTAACCTTCTCATTCGAACATGAGAACCCCAACATGGATTCAAAACTGAAGCTGATGCAATGAATGATATTTAATAATGAACCAGAGGTTGAAATAATGATAGAGTATCAACAATAGAATAGGCAGAAAATCAAAGAACTACTTTCATGTTATCATGTTGAAGAGAAAGCACCAAATGAGGATGATCCATGCAACATTCAGATTACATAAATTGAAGGAGAAAGAGAGGTGGAAGGTCCATATCTGGAGTCATGAGTATTTTCTACACCAATCAAAGTTAAGAAAGTCAACTTTGGGACAACTGACAATCCTAAAATGACAAGTATTGGAGACTATTGGGATGAACAAACATTAAAAAGAATAACAAAGTTATTGCGTGAACACATTGACTTGTTCCCAACGAAATTTACAGAGATGAAAGGTATAGAAGGAGAGTTAGGAGAGATGAAAATACCTCTCAAACCTGAGGCAAGACCTGTCAAGAAGATACCTTACATATTGAATCCAATATATAAGCAGAAAGTGAAGGCAGGAATTGACAGAATGTTGGAAAAGACCTGTCAAGAAGATACCTTACATATTGAATCCAATATATAAGTAGAAAGTGAAGGCAGGAATTGACAGAATGTTGGAAGCTGGTATCATAGAACCAATAGAGGAATCTGAATGGATAAGTCCTATGTTAGTCCAAGAAAATAAACAAGGGGGAATATGAATTTGTGTAGATATGAGGAAACTTAATGATGCTTTCTTACATGACCCTTTCCATACCCCTTTTACAGATGAAGTTTTAGAGAATGTGGGATGCCAGGAATCATATTCATTTATCGATGGATTCTCAGGTTACCATCATATCAAAATAGCTCCATAAGACACGTATAAGACTACTTTTTCTACAGAATGGGGATCCTACCAATACACAGTCATGCCATTTGGGCTGAAGAATACACCAACCATATTTTCAAGAGTAGTCATAGCTATTTTCAAGGAATTCATACATCAGTTTCTAGAAGTATATCTGGATGATTAGATTGTATATCGTTTGTTAAAGGACCATGTAGAAGTATTAAGGCTAAAAATGAAGACAATGTCAGATCTCATTGAACATCAAGAAATGCATCTTTGGGACACTTTTTGGCATATTGTTGGGAAATATAGTCTATAAACAAGGTTTACTAGTGGATCCTGTGAAGATTGCAATCATTGTCAATTTACCACCAGCAAAGACAATGCGACAATTAAGAGAAACACTAGGACATACAAGCTATTACAGGAAGTTTATAAAGGGGTATGCGTAAATTACTGCGCCAATGGAAAAATTGTTAAATAAGGATATCAAATTCTAGTGGAATGAGGACTGTCAACAAGGGTTGAACACCTTAAAAGAAAATATGACCAGAACACCTATCCTAAAATTCCCAGATTGGGAAAAGACATTTCATGTGCATATAGATGCATCAACCATAGCACTTGGATAAATTATGGTGCAATTAGGAGCAGGGGACTTAGACCATCCTATAGCCTTTGCAAGAAGAAAATTGTCAGAATCATCGCAGAATTACAACACCATAGAAAGAGAAGGCGTAGCCGTGGTATATGCACTTCAAAAGTTTAGGCACTATTTACTGGGTAAACACTTTAATATGTTCACAGATCATTTTTCCCTCAAATATCTAGTCAACAAGCCAATGTTGGGGGGGGGGGGATTTGTAGATGGCTATTGTTATTTCAAGAATTTGATTTCAAAGTGATAGTCAAACCAAAGAAGCTGAATGCAGGACCTGATCACCTGTTAAGGGTATATAATGGAGAAGAACCTACCAATTTGGAAGAAAACTTCCCTGATGCACAACTATTTTCAGTACAGGTAGCTGATGAATACTTTGCTAATATTATTGAATACTTAAGTACATGGATTGCACCATAAGAGTTTAGCACTACGGAGGAGAAGAATATGGTAGTCAGAGATGCAGACTATCAACTTATTGTAGGACATTTGTACAAGATGGGAACATATAGAATTTTGAGAAGGTGTGTATTAGAACATGAAAGACCCAAAATTTTGGCAGAAGCTCATGAAGGTATAGCTGGAGAAAACTAGGCAGGAAAATATATTGCACAGAAGGTATTTTATGCAGGATTATGGTGACCAACAGTCCATATACATGCCAAGGAATATTGCTAGAAATGTGATGTCTGTCAAAGGGTTGGAATACCAAACAAAAGGGATGAGATGCCCCTAAGACCACAAGTAACCTTGTAGGTATTTGAAAAATGGGAAATAGACTTTGTGGGACCAATCAATCCACCAAAAAAAAGATCATGAGCTAGATATATCATTAATGCGACGCAATACTTAACAAGATGGGTAAAAGCAACACCAGTAAAAGACTGCATCGCAGAGACAATAACACACTTCTTGTTTGAGAAAGTGATCACTAGATTTGGATGTCGAAGCATTTTGATGAGTGATCAAGGAACTCACTTTATCAACAGTACCATCAGGGCTATGACTAAGGAGTTTGAAGTCTATCACCAGAAGAGTACACCATACCATCCTCAAGCAAATGGAACAGTATAAGCCTTCAATAAGATCTTGGAAAATTCCCTGACAAAGATCTGCAAAAGGGGAACAGTCGCACGTGAGCCAAGCATCAACCATCGCTCCTACATGAGAATGCTGAAACAGTCAAGAGCGCAAATCCCGTGGCTGGAACAACCCACGATTTGCGATGCTGAAACAACGAGAAGGAACTATTACTCCAGCCGTAACAGAAACACCTCATTCATCACTTGTAATAGAATTCTATTGCGCGAGACTAGGACATCCTATTCTGGTTTAGAAAGTCGATCTAACTAAGAATAGGACTCATATATACATTATAATTTTTGATCAATTGTATCGGAGGGGTTCCCTCTTTAAATAAGAGGAAATCATCATTCGAGAGGCTGGGAAGTTTTATGTATTAAGAAAGCTTCAGAGAGAGGGACGTACTTCATTTCCAGATTGTAATATGTTCCATTGATAGATGAATAAAATACTATTTTGAACATCCTTCTCTAGCCTTTTCGTCTCAGGGGAATCTTGTGAGAAGGGAGGGCCCACCTTCTTCACAAGATTCACCCGTTAGTTTTATAGCGTGTTAGTATAATTTCTGTTTATGCCTTGATTAACTTTTGTCTTGTTGGAACACTACTTTTAATGGATTCTGCTTTGCTGAAACACTACTGAACTCTGTCTTGTTAAGAACTTTATTTTATTGAATGTTACATTATTTTCACGAAGTTCATAATCATTTTAATTGGAAATATTGTGTGATGATTTTGTGAGGTTTGCTAATCAGAGACTGGGTTAAGGGTCCCTGCTTAATGGAAGGGATTGGAAGGTCCTGTTCTCTGTAGGATTAGTTAGCTTTCAGTTGTTTTCACAAGTGTGCTAATCAGAGACTGGGTTAAGGGTCCCTGCTTAATGGAAGGGATTGGAAGGTCCTGTTCTCTGTAGGATTAGTTGTTTTCACAAGTGTGCTAATCAGAGACTGGGTTAAGGGTCCATGCTTAATGGAAGGGATTGGAAGGTCCTGTTCTCTGTAGGATTAGTTGTTTTTACAAGTGTGCTAATCAGAGACTGGGTTAAGGGTCCCTGCTTAATGGAAGGTATTGGAAGGTCCTGTTCTCTGTAGGATTAGTTGTTTTCACAAGTGTGCTAATCAGAGACTGGGTTAAGGGTCCCTGCTTAATGGAAAGGATTGGAAGGTCCTGTTCTCTGTAGGATTAGTTGTTTTCATGAATGTGTGTTAATCAGAACAAGGTACTGGAGTTCCTTCTTGGGAATAGGGTCCTGTTCTCTGGTTACATAATAGTTGTTCTTTCCTGTTGCAGTTGTTATTTTAATGTAATCCAGGATTCTTTAGATTAATCATCTCTTTAAGCTCTGCAATAGGTAGGTTGCTTTCCTGTAATTCAAGTCAGAACTTCAGTTTATTCAAGGCAAGTGTGGTTAATATAGTTTTCTTTACTACAACTCTGAGTTGCTTTTGGAATTGAGCATATATAGTGCGTGGTTATCTTTGAAATAAACAGACTTCCCTAGGTTGACAATTTATGTAACACTTGATTGTTTTAATTAAGCAATTATAGTGACCAACATTTTGGCGCCGTTGCCGGGGAAGGTAATTGTAGATTTCAGAAGCACTTATGATTTTTCAGATACAAAGATTGCATGAAAGACCCCAAAGATACTGACCCTACAGGTGGCAAGGGAAAAGGAAAAGGAGGAAGAAAGACTTACATTGACGAGATCATATCAAAGTATGAATCTGCTGCTCAACGACCAAACCTTTGAAAACAAAAGTGCCAGCCTTCATTTCAAGCAAATTTTGGAACAGGGAAAAAAGTTTGGAGTCCTGAGACAGTCCAAAAGCCACCAGGAAACATTGAGGACAGAGAAAGTGCAGCAAGGGAGCAGACAAAAAACATGGATGAGTACAATGAAGAATTGCATCACGAAGAACAGGCAAGTCCTAAAGGAGAGGTAAATGATGAAAACTCTTTTTCTACATTAGGATTTCCTATTGGCGATCTTCCTAGAGGAGTAGCCCCCATGAAAAACATTCCACTCTCAGCATTACCTAATTTTCATGGTTTGTCTTCAGAAGATCCTGATGAATTTGTTTTTGAGTTTGATATATTATGCAGAAGTTATGATTACATTTCTAATGCTAAAAAATTAAAGATATTTCTAGCAACACTAAAAGGGAATGCACTAAGATGGTTTATGAGCCTTGGAGGCCATGTAATCACAACATGGGACCGAATGAAACAGAAACTCCTGAACAAATACCAGGACTACTGCCGAACAAGAGAAAAGAGGGAGGAACTATTTAAGATGATGCAGAAAGAAGATGAGGATCTGGAGGACTTTGTAGAAAGGCTACAGTATAATCTACAAAGATCTAGTCACCCCAATGTAAGTAAAGATATTCTCAAAACTATATTATTAAAAGGAGTAAGGGATGACTCCCTAGATATGTTGAATATGCTTGGAAAAGGGGACATATCTAAGGAATCATATGATGAAATTGTTAATTTATGCAAAAGATGTTCAAGAGGAGCTTCAAGAAATAGATCAAACAGCAGGGACACCACATTTTCAAGAGTCCAAAAATCAGCTAGTGGGGGAGCAACAAGAGCCAAGATAGGTAATTTACTTGAAGGTTTTAAAACTGAAATGTTAAGCTCTTTTGCCTCACAAATTGACACCCTACAGATTAAGAAAAAGAAAGCAGAAGCAGAAGCATCCCTGTCCATCTTTTGTTCTCAATGCAGAGATAAGCACCCACGAAGAGAATGTCCATTAGACAAAAAGCCAATCTGCACCATCTGTGAGAAAGATCATGATACCCAACATTGTCCATATTTACTAGGGATCAAGGCAACATTACAACCAACGGATGAAGAAGCTGAAGTTGTCTATCTGTTGACACAGAGGAGGCAATGGCAACCGCGGGGACAAGCTATGAATCCTAACATGCCATTTGCATCTTCTAATCGTTGGAATAATTATTCTTATTTCAATCAAACGAGTTACGCCCCCTATAATCAAATGCAATATACTAATCAAATGAATTACCCACCCATGCAACAAACTTACCCACCCATGCAACAAACTCACCCACCCTTTGTTGATCCATCAATGTGGACCCCTTGGCCTCCACAGCAACAACAACCATATCAGAACCAATGGAATCAAAATTGGAGAGGACAACAACCCCCCTTCTAAAATCAATTACCTCAATCTCAATTCCTACAACCACTCTCCTTACCAGCTGGTATTCCACCAAACAATCAAATCATGAGACCCCAGCTACCTGTACAACCTAACCCCAACCCAAATAATAAAGTTGTGTAGTGCATTGATATTTATAACCAGCCTACACTTTCTCTTCTCTCTGCGCAATGCAACGATATTCATTTACGATCTGGGAGAATAGTGGAACCTGCCATAGCTGATGTTACCTCCTCTGATAAAGAAGAAACAAAAGAGCATGATGTACCTGAAGAGGTACAATCATCCTCTAACAATGTTGTTAAAACAACAAAACCACCATTTCTTGAGCGTTTAGCCTTGACTAAAATGACTGAGCCACCAGCCTTCAATCTTCTAGGGGAATTACAAAATTTATATGTCAAAATTCCCCTACTACAAGCACTCCGAGATGTACCAATCTATGCCAGGACGATGCGAGACATTTTTTTTAAAAAGCCTGGTAGGAAAATTAAGGATCCCCTTACAATCCATGTTATGGGAGACTTGTCTGCACTAAGGTAAAACTCCCCAGTTAAATATGGTGATCCCGACCATCCTACTGTTACAGTACAAGTTGGAAAAACGATAATCCCTCGAGTCCTAGTAGACCTAGGTGCCGCTATCAATATCATGACCCTGGAAACCTTACAACTGCTACAATTACAAAATGAAGTCAGAGACAACCCAACTATCCTAGAATTGGCTGACCGATCCACAATTAAACCAGAAGGAGTCATTGAAGATCTCAGTATCTCTGTGGAATCCTGGAATTATCGAGTGGACTTTACGGTACTACAACCCAAAAAAAAGTTGGGGGGCCACCCTCTAATCTTGGGAAGACCTTGGCTAGCCATAACATATGCTTTTATCAGCTATAGATCAGGCTCAATGACAATTTCAAACGGCTATGAAACTAAACAGCTTACCCTCTACCCTCACGCTACACCCCTGGTTAATAATGATAATTCTGTATGGGTATATTTTGATGATCAACCTACTCAACCCCTTTTGACTATCGGACAAGCTCTAAGCCTGAAAGACTCCACCGAGGATGAAGTAATTAATAATTTTATTTGCGAACCCTCCTCCGTGACTCCAGAAACTCATAATCAACTAACTGCATTGTTGGAGTCTGACAATCAAGAAAACCTCAATTCGGAAAGCCCACCTCAAACATATAACACCATCTCCTCCAAAAGCATACCAGTGGAAATTGAACCTGGCAAAACATTGAACATAAACCCTAATTTGACAGATGCTGAAACACAACAATTAATGAAGTTACTTCTGGAAAATAAAGAAGCATTCGCGTGGGATTACATAGATATGAAGGGAATTCCTCCTGAATTATGTACCCATAGAATATATATTAAGGAAGATTGTTGACCGATCTGCCAACCTCAACAACGAATGAACCCTAATTTAAGAGAAATCCTCAAAGAAGAACTTCAAAAATTTCTCAATGCAGGGTTTATATATCCTATATCAAATAGTGAATGGGTGTCCCCGTTGGTAATAGTTCCTAAGAAAAACAGGAAATAGAGAGTATGTGTGGATTATAGAGCTTTAAATAAAGCAACTCAAAAAGATCACTTTCCATTACCATTCATTGATCAAGTGTTAGATAATTTTTCAGGATTTTTTTTTTCTCATTTTTAGATGGTTTCAGTGGGTATAACCAGATCAAAATTGCACCTCAAGATCAAGATAAAACCACCTTTACTAGCCCTTGGGGAACCTTTGCTTATAGAGTCCTTCCATTTGGACTATGTAATGCACCAACAACCTTCCAAAGAGTAGTTTTAGGAATCTTTTCTGATATGCTTAATGACTCTATGGAAATCTTTATGGATGATTTTACTCCTTATGGTGTTTCTTTTCAGGAAGCACTACAAAACCTTGAGAAAGTACTTAAACGATGCAGACAAGCCCAACTCTCCTTAAGTACAGAAAAATGTCATATGATGATGAGTGAAGGAATAGTGCTTGGACATTTTATCTCATCTCAAGCAATTCAGGTAGACCCATCCAAAATACAAGTCATTAAGGATCTTCCTACTCCCAAAACTCAAACAGAGGTAAGAAGTTTTCTAGGACATGCTGGGTACTATAGAAGATTTATCAAGAATTTTTCCAAAATAGCTTCTCCCCTGTTTGTATTACTGATGAAAAATGTTGAATTCAAATGGATTAATTCTTGCCAAGAAGCATTTAATACACTTAAACATCAATTATCTACAACTCCTATCCTTAGAGGACCTGATTGGGCACTTCCCTTTCACATATCCTCCGATGCTTCGGATACTGCAATAGGAGCTGTCTTGGGACAGGAAGAGAATCACCTCCCTTATGTTATCTATTTCATCAGCAAGAATATGACCCCTGCTAAACTCAATTATACAGTCACCGAGAAGGAATTCTTAGCATTTATCTATGCAATTAATAAATTTAGACATTACATTACTGGCTATTCTACTTTTTTCCATACTGATCACTCAACTATCAAATACTTAATGAAAAAACCTATCACAAATGCTAGAGTCACCAGATGGCTACTATTATTGCAAGAATTTGATATTACAATTGTAGATAGACCAGGAAAAGAGAATGTAGTTGCTGATTTC
>ML787578.1:417800-435299 GCA_009831015.1 Picea engelmannii
CAGCTTAATGAACTGGAGGAGAAAAGACTAGATGCCATTCAACAAACAACCATAATTCAACAGCAAAGATCAAAATGGCATGACAAAAATATCAAGAACAAGCAGTTCCAAAAAGGTAATTGGGCCCTACTGTATGATTCCCGCTTCAAAGAGTTTCAAGGGAAACTGCGTACAAGATGGCTTGGACCTTACGAAGTAGACACTATTTTCCCCAATGGAACAATAAGGCTCCTCACAATCGATGACTCCAAAACTCCGCTACTTGTAAATGGTCATTGGCTTCGTCTGTACCAGCGCCCTATTTCCAAAGAAGATTTTAAGGCCACATGCATGGTAGACGCCCATTTCCTCTTCGTTGAGGGGGTTCCTACCCCTAATTGCAATTAATTCTTTTAATTTAACTTCTTTAGTATTAGATTAGATTAGATTTTATTTACTAATAATCCCTGTCACGAAATACCATGTTACAGTCGATTTTTGCAGATTCCCGATCGAAGCACAGGCCACCAGGAAAGGACGATCCTACTTCAAAGAGACAAGTTTCCTCTGATGCTGAAACACAACTGTTCAACACTTTTGACTTTCCTCCGATGCTGAAACACCAATGTTCAACACTTTTGACTTTCTTCATTACTGAAACACCACTGTTTACCACTCTTGACCTTCCTATGTTGCCAAAACACCCCTGCCACCAACCCCACACCTAATCCCCCCATCACTATTCAACAACCTTTTACCACTTTTCCCCATTTCCTCACCACTCTTCGTCGACGAAACAACACCGTCCAACAATTGTTTCACCTTTTCTTTTCTGATGCTGAAACACCGTTGTCAGCAACTCTTCATCATTTTTTCCGATGCTGAAACACCACTGTTCAGCACTTTTGACTTTCTTCATTACTGAAACACCACTGTTTACCACTCTTGACCTTCCTCTATTGCCTAAACACCACTACCACCAACCCCACACCTAATCCCCCCATCACTGTTCAACAACCTTTTACCACTTTTCTCCATTTCCTCACCACTCTTCGTCGACGAAACAACACCGTCCAGCAATTGTTTCACCTTTTCTTTTCTGATGTTGAAACACCATTGTCAGCAACTCTTCATCATTTTTCCCGATGCTGAAACACCACTGTTCAACACTTTTGACTTTCTTCCGATGCATGAAACACCACTGTTCAAATCTTTTGACTTTCTTCTGATGCTGAAACACCACTGTTCAACACTTTTGACCTTCTTCCGATGATGAAACACCACTGTTCAACACTTTTGACTTTCGTCTGATGCTGAAACACCACTGTTCAACACTTTTTGTTCTCCCTATTGCCAAAACACTACAGTCCGACAATTCCTCACCTTTCTTCATCGACGAAACAACACCGTCCAACAATTGTTTCGCCCCGTTTTCTTGTTGTTGAAACACCATTGTTCAGTAGTTCTTCACATTTTCTCACCACCGAAACAACACCATCCAACAATTGTTTCGTTCTTCTATGTTGCTGAAACACCAATTTTTCAACATCATCTGTCAGCAAGCTTCTACGCTCTCATACTATAGTTCGTCCTTCCAGTCAGCAAACCCTCGACATAATTAGATCAAAAGTCTTTGCCACGACCACTACAGGACTACCACGGACAGACATGATATTTTGTTTGTAGAACGAATCAAAAGGTAAGGCGAGGTATGTAAATTTTATGTAATTCAATTAGGCTATAGTTAATGAGAAATATTCTAAATCATTATGACCACTCGAGTGCAATCATTTATTAGCCACACTTGACGGGAGGGGAGGACACATCAAACCTTCTATACCATCATTTCGCACGAATTCACCACTTCCATCTCTATTTCACCACCCTTTCGCGCATTTGACCGCCATTTTGCATAATGTCGCTTGGAAAACTCACTCTGCGCAGAAGCTGATACTCAAACTCTTTGACGTTGTATCCTACCGAGCTAGTAGCTATGGGAGGTTCTGTCATTCGAAACGAGCCCGCCACCACAGCGCTATTAGAACATTATCCAGTAGCTTATCAAATCTTTCAGCAGGGAGGATGACTCAGTTACTTTCAGAGACTCCAGTGGTATAATGAACAACAGGTCCTGCAATTCGCCCAAAACCTTCAGGAAGACCATTATGTCATCCAAGGGGTCTGAATTTCAGTAACAGAAGATGATATAGCACAAGTCTCAGGCCTCCCTACCGATGACACTCACATGTTCAATCGTAAACATATCATTCAGAATGCTCAACAAAACTTCTTCTTGCCAGAAGAACGAATTGAAATTAAAGGCAGGGGTGTTCAACTCAGCTCATTTCCACCCCCATGGCCGAAAATTGCAAGATTCATCAAACATTACCTAACCTGCGAGGGCCGATACCAGGTAGTTTATCAGCATGACTTTCTTCTGTTATCTCATTTACGACATAATAGACGAGTGAATATTCCTTATTATTTACTGGGTTGTCTGAAAAATATGGCACACTACTGCAGAAAGGCTAAAGATCCCACCCTTTCACTCACCCATCACCATCTTGTCCAACTGCTCATTCAAAGGGGTTTTTCTCAACAAAATCCTCTACTAAACAACCCACCTATAAACCCCCAGGAGCAGCAACAACAAAATCCCCCAGACTCCCCAGAAGTACCCAATAGCCCGCCCACAAAACCCATCAGTCCAATCAATTCCCCTACTATACCAAGCCCACCTCATAAATTACCAGAATCATCCACTCCCGCCCTTCATATTCTTAGCGATGACTCTGAGCCAGATAATTCCTCCTGCCCCATCATTGAAGAAAGATCCTCACGAAAACGAAAACAAATTCCCTTCTTTCCGGCCTTCTTACGAAAAAAGCGAATAAGGGCCTCAACAAGGCCACCCATTATGACCACTACCCTAGACCCCCAACCCATTTGACTGATACCCCATACACCTCCAACCTCCCAAATCCCAGGATCTTTGCCTATTCCACCCATGGGCACCGAAACACAAGAACCATATGCCCAGAGTGTTGTGACATCATCTGTCTCAAATAGAGTAGCTGAAACACAAGAACCAGCTACCCATTCCGTAGCTGAAACACAAGAACCAACTACCCATTCAGTGGCTGAAACACAAGAACCAGCCATAGCTGCCACACAAGAACCAACTACGGATGAAACACAAGAACCAGCTGTTGATATTGAAATTGAGATACAGGAATCAGAGGTCCAGGGTGCTGCAACACTACTCTCCGCAAATAAAGTAGCTGAAACACAAGAACTAGCTACCCATTCCGTAGCTGAAACACAAGAACTAGCTACCCATTCCGTACCTGAAACACAAGAACTAGCTACCCATTCCGTAGCTGAAACACAAGAACTAGCTACCCATTCCGTAGCTGAAACACAAGAACTAGTTGTTGATATTGACATTGAATCATAGGTCCAGGGCGCTGCAACACTACTCTCCTTACATCAAGAAGCTGAAACACAGGAGGCAGCTGCCATTCCTATAGCTGCTCCACAAGAACCAGCCAGTGCGACTGTGACTGCTACACAAGAACCAGTCACCTCTATCTTAGAAGAAAATGAGTTTTTAAAGTCTGAACTGGAAGCATATAAGCAAGAACTAGCCAGGGCAAAGGAAGCATACGAGAAGGAACTAAATTTGTACACCCTATCTCGTACAACAACCTTGTCAGAGGGGACTACAGAAAGCCTGTGTAAATAATATATGTGTTGTCAATGTGGGAATATTTACTATCAGGCAGGCTATAAGGTAACTCAAGTCCCAATATCAGGAGCTTCGCCTATTCCTTCAACTTTTGTAGTAAAAAAAGAACCCGCTGTTACACAAGAACCAGCTATAGCTGTTACACAAGAACCAGCTACAGCTGAAACACAAGAACCAACAAGACCTCCCAAGCTTAAGGTTGAACCTTACCCTGCAACAAATGTCAACAAAGTTGTACAGACAATGCCTATGGAGGAATTTACACCTCCCAGACAGATCAATATTCCCACTTTCGTGGAACAATCTACTCAGACCTTACCTCATCCCACTACTTGCAACGCTGAAACAAAGACTCAGCTATGGGATGAGCAGGCAACAATACAAAAATGGAAGAAAGAGTATGCTACAACACAGGCCAAAAACCTGCAAGAGCACATACAAATCTGGATAAATCATACATACTCAAATTGGGAAGCTTTAGAACAGATACGCCAGGAAGCTCATGTCCTTAAGAAACATAACAAAGAGTTGAAAGGCAGAATGGCCCGGGTATTTGACCTGACACAAAAGCTATTGGATACAAGGAAACCATCTGGAAACTACTCCTTGTTCCTGATGGAGTGACTCACATGGTTTCAGATCAAATCAATTATAGAAGGAAAACCCTATGCAGTACTACACCCAACAGATTTTTTCAAAACTTTCATAGAAGCATCTGCTAGGGATCATCACCTCCTTTGTGAGGCATATTTCCATAAGGAAGCCATTCCTAAGAACAGGTAGCTGAACCTTAATCCTCTTGTCGGGGACATTCATATTCGAGCGTTCACCTCCTTTCTCTACAATCAAATCATTTGGCAAGATGACTTCATGGCTGCTAAACACAATGAAGACAACCGCCTTCTATGGATAAGACTAGAACCACAGAATGCAGCCACCTTTGTCACAGAATATTATGAGTTCTTAAAGAAACTAGGTGTGACTGAACATGTTCAGCAGCTACAATCAATAGTGCTCCAGGATTGCCAGCACATCATCAGATCCATAGAGATTCCTACCCTCCAAGAAAATAACCTGTTTTGGAAGCAATCCACTGAGAAAAGACAAGAACACCATCCTTTTAGCCCCACCAAACTTGAGGTAGCAATCTCCAGCGTACCCAACTACATCCAGTGTGCTCAGCAATGTGCTGAAAACTAGATAGGGTACCAGTTTTATTTTCCTATCCTCTGGTTGCCAATAGAAAGATATCAGATTAATTATAAGCTGCCTAAGAAGACAAAAACATCAGCATGGAAAACATTACTTGTTGTTTCAGATCTAGGTTTGGAGAATCGACAACAGAGTTTACATGAAGTTTCCACGAGAAGGTGCACAAGAAAACCTCCAAGTTTTCACGGGGTAAATGACTTAGAGGAATTTCTGACAAAATATGAGGAATAAGTGTTAGAAAATTAGATACTCTTAGCCATAGATACTGCACTCAAGGCCACACCTACAAGATGGTGTGGTATGCACAAAGAAACAATTCATGATTGGTACCAATGTAAACAACTACTGCACATTAGATTCGGCACAGAACAGGGGAGCAATAAAATGCAGATGTATGATGGGAAAGGAACACCAACATGACATTTGGAGAAGTTCAAAACACAATGGAGGATGACACCACCAGAAGAATGGCCTCATCACTTCATCCATACATTGGAAGGAATCACAGAGAACTGGTATATAGACCAGGAGATGCACAAAGGCACTACAGAATGGAGAACATTACAATAGAACTTTGTAGTAACCTTCTCATTCGAACATGAGAACCCCAACATGGATTCAAAACTGAAGTTGATGCAAGGAATGATATTTAATAATGAACCAAAGGTTGAAATAATGATAGAGTATCAACAATAGAATAGGCAGAAAATCAAAGAACTACTTTCATGCTATCATGTTGAAGAGAAAGCACCAAATGAGGATGATCCATGCAACATTCAGATTACATAAATTGAAGGAGAAAGAGAGGTGGAAGGTCCATATATGGAGTCATAAGTATTTGCTACACCAATCAAAGTTAAGAAAGTCAACTTTGGGACAACTGACAATCCTAAAATGACAAGTATTGGAGACTATTGGGATGAACAAACATTAAAAAGAATAACAAAGTTATTGCGTGAACACATTGACCTGTTCCCAACGACCTTTACAGAGATGAAAGGTATAGAAGGAGAGTTAGGAGAGATGAAAATACCTCTCAAACCTGAGGCAAGACCTGTTAGGAAGATACCTTACATATTGAATCCAATATATAAGCAGAAAGTGAAGGCAAGAATTGACAGAATGTTGGAAACTGGTATCATAGAACCAATAGAGGAATCTGAATGGATAACTCCTATGTTAGTCCAAGAAAATAAACAAGGGGGGATATGAATTTGTGTAGATATGAGGAAACTTAATGATGCTTTCTTACATGACCCTTTCCATACCCCTTTTACAGATGAAGTTTTAGAGAATGTGGGAGGCCAGGAAGCATATTCATTTATCGATGGATTCTCAGGTTACCATCATATCAAAATAGCTCCAGAAGACACGTATAATACTACTTTTTCTACAGAATGGGGATCCTACCAATATACAATCATGCCATTTGGGTTGAATAATGCACCAACCATATTTTCAAGAGTAGTCATAGCTGTTTTCAAGGAATTCATACATCAGTTTCTAGAAGTATATCTGAATGATTAGATTGTATATCGTCTGTTAAAGGACCATGTAGAAGTATTAAGGCTAAATATGCAGACAATGTCAGATCTCATTGAACATCAAGAAATGCATCTTTGGGACACTTTTTGGCATATTGTTGGGAAATATAGTCTGTAAACAAGGTTTACTAGTGGATCCTGTGAAAATTGCAATCATTGTCAATTTACCACCAGCAAAGACAATGCGACAATTAAGAGAAACACTAGGACATACAAGCTATTACAGGAAGTTTATAAAGGGGTATGCGTAAATTACTGCGCCAATGGAAAAACTGTTAAATAAGGATATCAAATTCTAGTGGAATGAGAACTGTCAACAAGGGTTGAACACCTTAAAATAAAATATGACCAGAACACCTATCCTAAATTCCGAGATTGGGAAAAGAAATTTCATGTGCATGTAGATGCATCAACCATAGCACTTGGATAAATTATGGTGAAACTAGGAGCAGGGGACTTAGACCATCCTATAGCCTTTGCAAGAAGAAAATTTTCAGAATGATAGAAGAATTACAACACCATAGAAAGAGAAGGCGTAGCCGTGGTATATGCACTTCATAAGTTTAGGCACTATTTACTGGGTAAACACTTTAATATGTTCAGATATCATTCTGCCCTCAAATATCTAGTCAACAAGCCAATGTTGGGGGTTGGGATTTGTAGATGGCTATTGTTATTTCAAGAATTTGATTTCAAAGTGATAGTCAAACCAAAGAAGCTGAATGTAGGACCTGATCACCTGTTAAGGGTATATAATGGAGAAGAACCTACCAATTTGGAAGAAAAATTCCCCGATGCACAACTATTTTCAGTACATGTAGTTGATGAATACTTTGCTAATATTATTGAATACTTAAGTACATGGATTGCACCATAAGAGTTTAGCACTACGGAGGAGAAGAATATGGTAGTCAGAGCTGCAGACTATCAACTTATTGTAGGAGATTTGTACAAGATGGGCACATATAGAATTTTGAGAAGGTGTGTATTAGAACATGAAAGACCCAAAATTTTGGCAGAAGATCATGAAGGTATAGCTGGAGAAAACTAGGCAGGAAAATATATTGCACAGAAGGTATTTCACGCAGGATTATGGTGACCAACAATCCATATACATGCCAAGGAATATTGCTAGAAATGTGATGTCTGTCAAAGGGTTGGAAAACCAAACAAAAGGTATAATATGCCCCTAAGACCACAAGTAACCTTGTAGGTATTTGAAAAATGGGAAATAGACTTTGTGGGACCAATCAATCCACCAAAAAAAAGATCATGAGCTAGATATATCATTAATGCAATGCAATACTTAACAAGATGGGTAAAAGCAACACCAGTAAAAGACTGCATCGCAGAGACAATAACACACTTATTGTTTGAGAAAGTGATCACTAGATTTGGATGTCGAAGCATTTTGATGAGTGATCAAGGAACTCACTTTATCAACAATACCATCAGGGCTATGACTAAGGAGTTTGAAGTCTATCACCAGAAGAGTACACCATACCATCCTCAAGCAAATGGAATAGTATAAGCCTTCAATAAGATCTTGGAAAATGCCCTGACAAAGATCTGCAATGTCAACAGGGATGATGGGGACTTGAAAATATCAACAATACTATGGGCATATAGGACCACATGCAATAAGTTGACAAGACAAACACCATTCGGATTGGTGTATGGGAAGGAAGCATTAGTACCATTAGAATTTCTGGTACCCAGTCTACGTGTAGCAACAATTACCAATTGTTAGGACCACACAATGTACCTTTTTGCCTATGCTTTTTGCACTATTACACTCTTGATCACCCACATTTAAACTCATACTATCACTTTATCTGATCATTCCAAAGGTATACAACGTCCCTTCTCATTACTATACGTTTAATCTGTTTTGCATAATATTTTACATCACTCTCGTACTTAACCATTGATTAGAAATGTATAAGTGCTGAAACAGTTCAAACTGCAGATTAACATTTGAGGCATGTTGCTGAAACAAAGAGTTGTTACATAGTCCAGGGTCGCAGATGCTGAAACACAGAGCTGTTACACAGTCCAGGGTCGCAGATGCTGAAACACAGAGCTGTTACATAGTCCAGGGCCACAGATGCTGAAACATAGAGCTGTTACACAGTCCAGGGTCACAGATGCTGAAACACAGAGCTGTTACACAGTCCAGAGTCGCAGATGATGAAACACAAAGGAATCCATTACACAGTCAGTGGTCAACAACAACTCTACAACAGTCGCACGTGAGCCAAGCATCAACCATCGCTCCTACATGAGAATGCTGAAACAGTCAAGAGTGCAAATCCCGTGGCTGGAACAACCCGCAATTTGCGATGCTAAAACAACATCAGCAACAACGAGAAGGAACTGTTACTCCAGCCGTAACAACAACACCTCATTCAACACTTGTAATAGAATTATGTTGCGCGAGACTAGGACATCCTATTCTGGTTTAGATAGTCAATCTAACTAAGAATAGGACTCAGATATACATTGTAATTTTTGATCAATTGTATCGGAGGGGTTCCCTCTTTAAATAAGACGAAATCATCATTCGAGAGGCCGGGAAGTTTTATGTATTAAGAAAGATTCAGAGAAAGGGACGTACTTCATTTCCAGATTGTAATATGTTCCATTGATAGATGAATGAAAGACTGTTTTGAACATCCTTCTCTAGCCTTTTCGTCTCAGGGGAATCTTGTGAGAAGGGAGGGCCCACCTTCTTCACAAGATTCACCCGTTAGTTTTATAGTGTGTTAGTTTAATTTCTGTTTATGCCTTGATTAACTTTTGTCTTGTTGGAACACTACTTTTAATGGATTCTTCTTTGCTGAAACACTACTGAACTCTGTCTTGTTAAGACCTTTATTTTATTGAATGTTACATTATTTTCACGAAGTTCATAATCATTTTAATTGGCAATCTTGTGTGATGATTTTGTGAGGTTTGCTAATCAGAGACTGGGTTAAGGGTCCCTGCTTAATGGAAGGGATTGGAAGGTCATGTTCTCTATAGGATTAGTTAGCTTTCAGTTGTTTTCACAAGTGTGCTAATCAGAGACTGGGTTAAGGGTCCCTGCTTAATGGAAGGGATTGGAAGGTCCTGTTCTTTATAGGATTAGTTGTTTTCACAAGTGTGCTAATCAGAGACTGGGTTAAGGGTCTCTGCTTAATGGAAGGGATTGGAAGGTCTTGTTCTCTGTAGGATTAGTTGTTTTCACAAGTGTGTTAATCAGAGACTGGGTTAAGGGTACCTGCTTAATGGAAGGGATTGGAAGGTCCTGTTCTCTGTAGGATTAGTTGTTTTCATGAAAGTGTGTTAATCAAAACAAGGTACTGGAGTTCCTTCTTGGGAATAGGGTCTTGTTCTCTGGTTACAGAATAGTTGTTCTTTCCTGTTGCAGTTGTTATTTTAATGTAATCCAGGATTCTTTAGATTAATCATCTCTTTAAGCTCTGCAATAGGTAGGTTGCTTTCCTATAATTCAAGTCAGAACTTCAGTTTATTCAAGGCAAGTGTGGTTAATATATTTTTCTTTACTACAACTCTGAGTTGCTTTTGGAATTGAGCATATATAGTGCGTGGTTATCTTTGAAATAAACAGACTTCCCTGAGTTGACAATTTATGTAGCACTTGATTGTTTTAATTAAGCAATTATAGTGACCAACACCAACATGACATAAAGAGGTGCAATAAAGTATAGGTTAAATAAACTAATGGAGATGGAAGAGGACAATATTCTGGCAGTATTTCACCAGGAAGTGCAGAAAGAAAGAGACAAATCCTGGCATAACAAACATATTAAGAAGAAAAGTTTTAAGGAAGGAGACCTAGTCCTTCTCTATGACAATAAATTTTCTCAACATCTTGGTAAGTTTAGAATTCATTGGCTAGGTCCATACCAATTAAATATTGTCATAGATGGGGGATATGTACAACTAAAGGAATTGGGAGGAACAAAACTCAAAGAAATTATCAATGGTAGTAGACTGAAACTGTACAGGGATAATCGGCCTCCTAACCTTTAGAAGTTACAGAACAATGAGAAAGGCATGAAAGATGAATGAAACCCTTCCCCTTAGTGACAAAAGCAAAGGAAAGGACCACATCAAGTGAAGAACATACCATCCAAACCATAGCACAGGAGAGTCCAAGATTCCAAGTAACATCAGACATGTTGCAGATGGATGAGGTTATAGCCTAGACACCACTTAAGGATCCGACACATGTACAATTGGTACTAGAAAAGAGATCAACCAAGGCACTGTAAAAACTGCAAGTCAGGGTCGTGTAGGAAGTGCAATTATGCGTAAGGACATATGCGGTGAAATTGCAGGAAACTAGGAATGGAAAGGATTCCCTGGAACTGGTAGTTGAGCAGGTAAAGCTTGAGACAAAAGAGGAGAGACAACACATAGATAATTTAGAATAAAAGTTGAAGGAAGTCCTTACAAGGATTCCAGACAGTTCACATGCAACCATGAGCAATGCAGAAGAACAAATCCAAATCATCACGCAGATGCTCGAGAACTACAAGAAGGATATCTAGGAGCTTAAAGAAAAACTAACTCCAATTAATCCTCTAGAATTTCTGGCTGAAAGGGAACAACAAGAAGCCCTGCAAGTGGAAGTGATGCAGAAGTAAGTTGAAAGGGTCACACAACTGTTTGACAAGACTACACAACTATGGACAACGTTGGAAGAAGATGATAGGGTCCATAAACTAGATCAACAAGAGGAGGTAATCAACACTGCAATCCAAGATCTAAAGAAGAGGAAAAAGTCCATGAGCATAACAGAGTGAGTGAAGGGCATGCAGGAGATGAATACCCTGCAGGTAGAAGTGAAGAATTCATAGAACAATAAGAAGGCAAGGGAATCCCAATTAAAACCTCTCCAAGAGCAAGCAACACAAGTTATTGTGAAACTGGAGAAGGACAAGATGAGAAAGTCTCAGGACCATGTTGAGAGTGTAGAATCTCACAAGGAGAACATCACATCGAAGAGGGTAGAAGATCTCACAGAGGAAACTGCATAGGGAAGAGATAGAAGGGAAATTCCATAGCTTGGAAGAGGTTGTTCATGGAAAATACACCACTTGAGTGGCTCAGGATGAGCCACATGTCAGTGTTGGGGGCTTGTTGGGTGCAAGCCTATTTTGAGGAAATAAATTTTTTTGGAAGGAAATACTTAATTTTGGAGAAGAACATCTGACAGGAAAAGTAGCACACATGAGGAAAAGCAACATGCAGGCGAGAATGCAGGAAATCCTAACCATGATAGGGTTAGGGTTTTTGAGAAAGATCATAATGGCTATAATCTTGTAAGATAGGATAAATAAGAACCTAGGAGGTCTAGGTAAGGGGTTTAGTTATTCTAGATTGTGTTCAATTGTTGTTCAACAATTGTAAGTTCATAATTGTTGATATTTGTAAAAGATGTTGAGTTGTAGAAGAGTGGAGGAAGCCATATTTTGAGGGTTAGGTCACAGGATGAGGAGCCTGGTGTGATATAGTCTGCCTCACAAAGGTTCTTGAAACTCTTCATGATTGTATGATTGGAAATGTAACATGCGCAACATCATATTTTGCAAAAAATCTAATAAAATAGCAGAGAATCCAAATCTTTGTGGACATATCCCAGGAGGGGGTGAACCATAGTAAAACATGTGTTATCTGTGATGTTTCTTGCATGTTTAATTTTTGTTAATGGTTATTTTATGAATGAATGGTTAAGCTAGATATATTAGAATGCATGCATGGGCCTAAAAGATGAATGAATCCTAGGAATAATTGAATGAATAAACAAAGTAATACATGAGGAAGATCAAATACATTCTCATATTCCCACTCATTCCTAGACTACAAGCACTTTAGCATTGCAGTCACCCATAAAGCTATCTCGGGTGATACTTCGTAGTGCACTCTGTGTGATGTGTTTCCTTTTGGTTTACTAGGAGGGTTGATGGTTTTAAAGGGTTTTGTTTGAAACCTGTTGAGATCCGAACCTGGGTCATACCAAGAAGTGGAAGAGATATTTAACCCGAAAAAAGGCTAGAATCAACTTTACTCTTGGTAAAGCCCAAGCTCGTCAGGAAATTATCAATTCTACCATACCAAGCTCTAGGAGCTTGCTTCAACCCGTACAGATATTTCTTCAACCTATAGACACGAGTCGTTTCATATTCAACTTCAAACCCTTGTGGTTGTTCTATATACACTTATTCTTCAATAACACCATTTAAGAAAGATTTTTTCACATCCATCTCGTGTAATTTCCACTTAATTTTGGTTGCAAGAGCTATGATGGTTATGATAGAAGTGTATCTGGCTACATGAAGCAATTTATAAAGCTCATGCTGAGATGGGTGAAATTAAGGGACAATACTTGAATGATACTACAGGTACATGTGAAGAAATGATAAAAAGGGAATTATTTGCAAGAGAATTGGGAGTTCCTATCATTATGCATGACTATCTGATGGGAGGTTTTACCGAAAATACTTCTTTGGCTCATTATTTTTGAGACAACGACCTACTTCTTCACATTCACTGCGTGATGCATGCAGTGATTGACAGACAAAAAAATCATGGTATACACTTCTGTGTACTGGCTAAAGCATTGTGTATGTCCGGTGGAGATCATATTCACTCCAGTACTATAGTAGGTAAACTTGAAGGGGAATCAGACGTCACTTTAGGGTTTGTTGATCTACTGCATGATTATTTTATCAAAAAATATCAAAGTCATGGTATTTACTTCACTCAAGATTGGGTATCTATGCCAGGTTTCATGCCCGTAGCTTCAGGAGGTATTCACGTTTGGCATATGCCTGCTCTGACCAAGATATTTGGGGATGATTTCGTACTACAATTCGGTGGGGGAAATTTGGGACACCCTTGGGGAAATGCACCTAGTGAAGTAGATAATCGGGTTGCTCTAGAAGCTTGAGTACAAGATCGTAATGAAGGATGTGATATTGCACATGAAGGTAATGAAGTGATCCATGAAGCTAGTAAATGGAGTCCTGAACTAGATGTTGCTTGTGAAGTATGGAAGGAGATCAAATTTGAATTTGAGGCAATGGATACCTTGTGATCCAGTGAATTTCATTTAACTAATCGGACTCGACCCAATCTTTTACCGCTACCACAAAGATTAGGCCCAATCGTGAACGAAGATCTTAGATTTCAGATATCAATATCTAGGATTTCTATATATCAATATCTATACATATATATTGATATATAAACATTGATATATTGATATATAGATCTATAGATATATTTTCGAGGCAAAATATCTCAAACATAGTGAGTCGATGAATTTTTTTTTGGGTCAAGAATTTGATAACGAATCCTATTCATCCTTTACATTTATCTTATAGATCATTCGATAGGTTTGGTAGCTCAGTGGATCAGAGATCATGGTTCCAGACCATGAATTCAAGGGTTCAAATCCCTTCTATCCCAAAAGATTTTGTATTTGGGATGAAAATTCCTTTTCATCACGGCATAGGAGATAATCTTTCTTTATAAAAGAATAAAGGGTTCTATCATAATCCTGGATTGATATTTCAGATTCCTAATCAATAATGAATGGAGATGATTTATCAATTATTCATTTCAATATTCATTGATAAATTGAATCATTTTATTTATATGACTTCTCTTCATACAAAATAAGATAGGAAAAGTAACAATCTTCACCTTTATATGGAAAACTCTATGGCTATAAGGGAGTGGTTCGAAGACAAGCATAAAATAAATGGATTACTAAAAAATTTGGTCAAAAGGGATAGTAAGGACGTCAATGAGATGGAGAGGAACAAGAATCTAAGTATTGATTACACTAAAATTAATATATTATGGGTTCAATGCGATAATTGCAAGAGCTTGCTCTATATGAGATTCTTGAGACAGAATAAAAGTGTTTGTGACGAATGCGGATATTATATGCAAATGAATAGTTCAGATAGAATAGAACTTCCAATTGATCGTGACACTCTACATCCTATGGATGAAGACATGTACACTATAGATGTTCTTCAATTTCATTATGAGAATGAACCTTCTCATTTTGATCCTCTTCATTCTGAGGATGAATCTTATAAGCATCATATCACTTTCTTTCAAATAGAGACAAGTTTAACTGATGCTATTCAAACATGCATAGGTCAATTAAATGGTCTTCCTATCACACTCGTAGTTATGGATTTTAATTTCATGGGAGGTAGTATAGGCTATGTAGTAGGCGAGAAAATAACCCGTATGATCGAGCACGCTACCGAGGAATCTCTTCCAGTCATTATGGTGTGTGCTTACGGAGGAGCACGCATGCAATAAGGAAGTTTTAGTTCAATGCAAATGGCTAAAATAGATTATGCATTATATATTCATCAAAAGGATAAAAATTTGTTATATGTATCGATTCTGACGTCTCTGAAAACCGATGGAATGACTGCTAGTTTTGGCATGTTGGGAGATATCATTATTTCCGAACCTAAAGCGTTCATTGCATTTGCAGGTAAAAGAGTAATCGAACAGACATTAGGTTAGAAAGTGATTGAATATTTTTAGGTGACTGAGCATTTATTTGTTCATGGTTTATTTGATCTTATCATTCCACGTAATATCTTAAAAGGTATTCTAAGTGAACTATTTCATCTTTACAGTCTTCCTCGTAAAGAAAAATAAATGAACGTTTAGTTTTGTTCCTTATAAGGAAAAATGATCAAATTGAGTTCCTTGTAACAGAAGTGACAGTGATACAGCTTCTTATTGTGGAAAAATAATGATTTCTATAAGAGAATCAATTTTTACCCCCTTATTACCAACAATTTTTTATCCTCGATCCTATACTAACAATAAATATAGCCAATTTTCCGCTTTCCGAAATCAGATAAATGTTTGTCAGGATTCATGTTCTTCCATTATTTTACTTATATAATATTAATAAGTGTTGTAAAGGATATATATATATATATATATATATATATACATATTCTCATTGTTGAACTTGTCGGGATCTTATTCAAAAACAATTTTGAATCCAACTTGAAATTCTTTTTTTTCAGGATTTTTGGAAGAGACGGGAAAAGAAACAACGAACATTTGCATACATGTATTCTATGAAGAAGCATGAATAGGACCGTTGATTTGGTCCCATCACTTATTTTATCTTATAATCATATGTATAAACATTTCATTGAGTAAGTAAGGTACTCTTTCTATGATAATTCCTAGCCTACCTTCTTTTTTCGAGCCTTTAGTCGACTTATTACTTCCGACAATTACAATGGTTCTTCTCCATCTGTATATTCAGAATGATGATATTTTTTGAATATGATCAAATTAGATTTAAGAAATAGGTTTGGATTTATTCAATTGCAGAACAGATAGAAATATCTATATCTATTTCAGATGATATAAGATAGAACTCTTATAAACACAAGATAGGTCTAAATAGAAATAGAAATATATATATATATATATATCATTCATACTTGAATATGGATAGATCTTACCATTATATTCTAGATATAGTGAATTTGTATATCTATTCATATTCATATCCATATACATATCGGATGTACACATGTGTCAATAAATATGTATTGGTCAATATTTTAATATGGTTGGTTATATTTTTTGCATATGGTATACATATATATTCCTAGAGATATTTTAACTCCACTGATTCAGTGTTGTTTAACAAATTGATAAATTTGGGAAGGACCTATTTGAAATTGATGGTAAGAATGGACAGGAAGACAAAATTGTTTGACTTGACTGAAATGTTAGCTATGTATATAGATAGCTAGTTCATAAGGGTTTGGGAACCAAAGGATGAAAAAGTGGTCTATTCCCTCAACTTCAATAGGCTGGAATTGAATACAATTTTTTTATGAATAATTGATCCAAATGGTTCTGGATAGAACCTATAACAGGGTCTCGAAAAAGAAGTAATTTATTTTGGGTTTGTATCCTCTTTCTGGGTTCACTAGGATTTTTCCTAGTCAGGATTTCGAGTTATTTTGGTAAGAATATGATACCCCTATTCTCATCTCAGGAAATACTCTTTGTTCCAAAAGGAATTGTAATGTGTTTTTATGGTATTGCAGGTCTGTTCATTAGATCTTATCTGTAGTGCACAATTTTGTTTGATGTGGGTAGTGGCTATAATAAGTTTGATAAAAGAAAATGAATTGTATGTCTTTTTCATTGGGGATTTCCTGGAAAAAATAGTTGTATTTTCCCACGATTTCTTATGAAGGATAATTAGATGATTAAAATGGAAATTCAAGAAGGTATTTCCCCTCATCGTGTTCTTTATATAGAACTAAAGGGCTGACAAGACATTCCTTTAGCTCGTACTGGTGATAATTTGAAACTAAGGGAGATCGAACAAAAAGATGTTGAATCAGCCTGTTTCTTCCGTGTATCCATTGAAGGGTTTTGAAATGAACCAAGGGGTTCTTTATCCTCAACATAAATTCAAATGTATCGACATTTTTATATGGATCAAATCAAGGAACATGAATCAATATCCAATGAGGAAGGATGGGATCGAGATATATCTCCAGAAGAAATATAAAATACTTAAGAACAACTTGTTCGAGAGTTGGTTGAGAATTATTCATCGATATTGCTTTGATCCCCTGTAAGAGGTCACTGAACCACATACAAACATTAGCATCATCATTTTTTCCAACAAGAAATGACTGTAGATAGAGACAATTGGTCTGTTTTTCCAGGGCAAACGTAGCCAAGTGGACCAAGGCAGTGGATTGTGAATCCACCAAGCGCGGTTTCAATTCCCATTGTAACGTCCCCGACCATCCATGCCGATCCATGCTACACCAAAGAACTCTTATTGTTCTCTCTGTGGAACATATTGTAACATACCTAGTATCCAACTGAGCTATGCCAAATAAATTTTTTGAACTGCATGCAATTAAAATATATACACACAGAACTCTTGCGGAAGCATATATATATATATAT
>ML787578.1:435357-466144 GCA_009831015.1 Picea engelmannii
CATATGTAAATACACTGAGTCACACTGAAATAACCGTAAACATATACATGCAACATATACAAGAAATACCCATATAAATAAACACAGTTATAACCGCACATATGATAACCCATAAAATTAAGCATGTAAATAAAAATGCAACATGTAAATTTATCACACAATTGGAACTTATCTTGGTAATAATGTCACCAACTGTGTGCAGACATTCCACAAACCTACCAACCTTAGACCACACTGTTCACCACTCTCAATAGTGAGTCACCCTCGAGTTGGGACTAAACTCCACCTGGGCAAAGGGATTCCTAACCAGGCTAAAGGCTCATAGACAACAGGAAAGACTCTGTCTCAGGTGCCAACTCAAAATAACAACCTACAGTCCCTCATTCCCCACATGCCTATCCCACCCTAGGAAGTGTGCTCCTTCTCTTCTCAACAGTCCTTCGGTTTCCCCACTTCCTTTCCGGGCTTCAACAATAGGCTGGACAGGAAGTCTCAGAGCACTGTAGATGCAATTCAACACCTTCAGGAAATCAATTCCTAGCAATTCTCTCACCCAGAGAATTTCTCACAGCCCTGACAACCTGCCTCTTCAATATCCCATGGGCCGGACAACCCGCTTCTTCAGTCCAACTCCCAAGCTAACCAGCTAGCCAACAGAGAATGTCTATGGATATAGGCTCAGATATAGTCATGAAGATACAAAGGATAGCTCAATGGTTGTGTGCATGCTCATGGATGATTGACTGGATGATTGAATGATGGAAAAGATGGGAAAATGAACTAAGTTCCCACAATATGTATGCATGTCCCCAACTTGACACTTGTCATGTTGGGAGATACTTTGGCCCACTTGTCCCCAACTTTAGAACTTAGGATAAAATGATTATCCATACTTTATGATTTAAGAAATATTAATATAACATTTCTTTTTGGCTTAAGCTCCCTAGTTTATCCCTTTTCCTTAACTTTTGTCCCTCCCTTTGCCTAACTAGTGGAGTTTAGTTCCCCATATCTTTTATCGTGGTCAGTCTACATGCAACGATGTATTTTATATTAATCATGAGACATATACAAAAATAGGTGCACTATCCTTTAACATCTGGACTCTCCGACATAATCAAAACATAAGCATCCTAGCTTATAATAACTGTCTCACCAACCTATAAAACATGTCATATACACAAAGGCTCCCTGGCCTCAACATCACGCACACTTAAGATGCTGCGCACGATATCTTGGAATGTGCACACTTCCTCATTTTACTATGGAGTAAATGCATGCACTATGCCATGAAATGTGCATACAAAATTATATCAAACAACTCACCAACTTACGTACATTTGTATTTATATTTATAATTGGGTTCAACCTAGGGATATTACAATCCCCTCCTCTTATTTTATGTACTATCCTCAGTACATCATGTACACACATACAACAAAATTTCAAAAATCCTAAAAAATATGCGGGTATTCTGCCCGCATTGCATCCTCATGCTCCTAAGTAGCGTCCTCAATACTGTACCCAGTTCATTGGAACTTTACAAGCCCTATGGCTTGATTTCGAAGTTTTTTTATTTTCTGGTCCAAAATGCACACCAGATGCACTTGGAAAGTGCCTTCTTTCTCCACCTGGATCACATTCCAATCAATAACATGATTAGCATCAGGTATATATTTCTTGAGAAATGATACATGGAATACATTATGAATAGACATAGATGCAGGCAATGCAATCATATAAGATACTGGACCATTCCTTTCTAGGATTTCAAATGGCCCACAATAGCGAGCTGCCAACTTTGAACAATTTCCCAACTTCAACGAACTTCTGTTGGCCTTCACTTTCAAGAATACATGATCACCCACTTTAAATTCCCTGTGATTTATGCCTTTGTCAGCATAGCTTTTCTTCCTGTCTTGGGAAACCTTTAAATTTTGTTTTATTTTTATCATTTTCTCCTCCATTTCCTTGAGCAAATCTAGCCCAACCACTGCTCTGTCTGTTGGGTTATCCCAACTTACTGGTGTGTTGCACTTTCTACCATAAAGTGCCTCAAATGGGATCATCTTTATAGATGCTTGGTACCCATTGTTATAAGCAAACTCTACCAAGTGTAGGTAGTCTTCCCATTTTGATGGTTTATCCATCACATACATCCTTAATATATCTTCAATCACTTGATTTAACCTCTCTATTTGTCCATCCGATTCTGGATGATAATTTGTACTAAAATTCAAATTTGTTCCAAATCCATTAAATAATCCTTTCCAAAATTTGGAGGTAAATTTTGGATCTCTATCAGACACAATTATCTTGGGTATGCCATGTAATCTTGCAATTTCCCTCATATAAACATCAACAATGTTGGCTGCCTACTGAGTGAGCTTAACTGGAACAAAATGGGCAACGTTAGTAAGCTTATCCACCACTACCATGATAGAATCATGTTGCTTGTTTGTTCTGGGAAGTTTGGTGATGAAATCCATTTTTATAACTTCCCATTTCCACTCAGGAATGGGTAATGTCTATAGAAAACCAGCTGGGTGTCTATGCTCAACCTTTACTTTTTTACATTCCAAACATTTGACAATAAAATCAACAACTTCTTTTTTCATGCATGGCCAATAATATTGGTTCTAGACAACTGCAATAGTTTTCTGATATCTTGGGTGCCCAACATAAAGCACATTATACATTTCTCTCAATATCAGTTTTTTCAACTCTTGGGAATTTGGTACATAAATTATGCCCCTGTACATGAGAATTTTATCATTATTTAGCTTATATTCCTCAATTTTCTGCTACAAAATACCTTGCTGTAATTTTGCCACTAATTCCTTGTATTGCAAATCTGATTTTGTAGCCTCTAAAATTCTGGGTTTTAAATCGGATTGGTACATGATAATGGTTGTAGAATGCATTTCATGCACTCTTCTACTAAGTGCATCAACCACTTCGTTCTCTTTCCCCTTGATATACTTTATATCAAAGTCATATTCACTTAGAAATTCTAACCATCTTCTTTGCCTAGCATTTAGAGTTGGCTGAACAAATAAATATTTCAAACCATTATGGTCTTTTCTTAGCTCAAACATTTTCCCCATGAGGCAGTGTCTCCATTTTCTCAAGGCATGCACTATGGCTGCCAACTCCAAATCATGAGTGGCATAGTGTCTTTCATGCTCCTTCAACTTCCTTGAATCATAACATATAACAAACCCATTTTGAGTGAGGACTCCACCAAGTCCTTGTTTACATGCATCTATGCATACAATGAAGTCTTCATTTGGGTCTGCAATCTATGCATACAATGAACTTGTTAATAATTGTTTCAATTATTAGAAACTACTTTCACAATCCAATGTCCACTGAAACTTTACACCCTTTCTTTGCAAGGAAGTGATTGGGTGTGCAATCTTTGAAAATCCTTCAATGAATCTCCTATAGTATCTTGGAAGACCCATGAATGATCTCACCTTTGTCACATTCTTTGGCACTGACCATTCTCTAATGGCTTCTATCTTCTCAGGATCCACTGCTATCCCATCTTTTGAAATGATATGCCCCAAATAATGAATTTTCTTTTGATAAAATGAACACTTGCTCAATTTGGCATACAATTGATGCTCCCTTAATAATTGCAACATCATCATCAAATGATGCTCATGCTCTTCTTTTGAATTAGAGTATATGAGAATGTCATCCAAAAAGACAATGACAAACTTGTCTAAATATTCTTGGAAAACACCATTCATTAATCACATGAAAACAATTGGTGCATTTGACAACCCAAATGGAACCACTGTGAACTCATAATGACCATACCTTGTCCTGAAGGCGGTCTTGCTGATATATTCCTCTTTAATCATTACCTGATGGTATTTTGACCTGAGATCTATCTTTGAAAATATATTTGCATCCTTCAATTGATCAGAAAGATCATCAATTCTTGGCAGAGGATACTTGTTCTTAACAGTCACTTTATTCAATTATCTGAAATCAATGCACAATCTAATGTTCCATCTTTCTTCTTCACATACAAGACTGGGTCACCCCAAGGTGACACAACTAGGCGTATATACCCCTTCTTCAGAATCTCTTCAAGTTGCATTTGCAACTCATTCAACTTTGGTGTACTCATTCTGTAAGAAGTCTTTGACACTGGAGGTGCTCCCAGCAATAAATTTATAGAGAAATCAATATCTCTCTTTGGGGGTAGTCCTAGTACCTCCCTAAACACATCTTCAAAATTTTCCAAGACCGCGTGATATTCCAAATTTGGCACCTTATCTTTAGGTGTCTCTTCCATATGATCTGAAAATATTTGGCAGCCTTTTCTGTAACATTTCTTCAGCTGCAATGCTGAAATTTATCTAATGGTTACTACCCTGGGAATTCCCTGCACTTTCTTTAGGGTCCCTTCCTCATCCAAGCAAGTAAATTCCTTATTATGACAGTCTACGATGGCATGATGCTGGTCCAACCAATCGATCCCAATTAGACAGTAATCAGAACCTAAAGGTAAGATGTTCAAATACGCCCTTGTGTTCAGTCCATTCATGTCCATACGACATGACCCAACCATCTCATTAACTTTTCTTTTGGATCCTGTAGCCAGCAGCACCAACCAAGATTTCACATGCTTTCTTCTTGGCAAATGCAAACTTTGCACCATCTTAGGATCTATATAACTATGAATATCTCATGAATCAATTAAAACAACAATGGCTTGGTTGTTGATCATACCTTCCACTTCAATCATATGTGACTGATACTCTGCTTTCTTGTTGTCCAGGGTTGCATAGATCCTTGGCACATTTCTGCCCATGTCCTCCACTATTGCAGCTTGTTGTACATTGTGAAAATTCTCGCTTTTTCACCTCTTTGAGGACAATCTCTGAACATGTGATCTCATTTACAACCCCAACATTGAATATGTGGTTGCCTTGGCCTTTGACCCCCTATTTCAATCATTCTGATCTCTCTAGGAGTTTTTTTTCCCTATGGATTATTTATGAGGAATGGTGGCTGAGATCCCTTCTTCCTCTAATCCACCTTGAATTTCTTTTTGTCTTCCCAAGATTTTTGGAAAGTTGGCCTTGATTTTTGTTGATCATATAGGCATTTAGCTCGCCTTATGGTCTCCTCCAATGTCTTGGGATCATCATACTATATTTTGTCACTGATGAATGATGGCAATCCACTCAAATACCTTTGAATCTTAATTGTCTCATCCTTGATGAAAGAGACATACTTCAACAGTTCTAGAAACCTTCTTTCATATTCATCTATTGTCATACTCCCAAGCTTGAGTTTAAAGAAATATTTCATTTTCTTGTCATAGTATCTCTTAGTCAAGTATTTCTTCTCAAAATACTTCTTGAATTCCCTCCAAGTAACACTTTTCTCTTTAATGTGATACACCTGCACAAGTTGATCCCACCACATGGATGCCTTTCCCTTGAGTTGATATATAACAATTCTACCTTTTGCATGAGAAGAATAATTATGAAATTGAAAATACTTTCTCATGCCCAACAACCATGTCTCTGCATATTCATCCTTCTTGTGCTCACCATCAAATGTAGGAGGTTTGATTTTGTTCATTTCTCCTCGAAGCTCATCCACCCCAGATCCCTTATGCTTCTTGACAGGGGATAGAATCAAGTTGTTGTGTGCTCTCTTATTGGAATTCATTGAGGAGTCGCGGTGATGATGTCTGCTAACACTTATGGTTCTTATTTTCTCATCAAGAGGCCTGTGACTTCCATATTTGCTTGAGCCACTCTCCTTGTCCAATTTCTTTTCTATTTTGTTCAAGCTCTCCAATAAATTCATGTTGAAGTCATCCTGCTACTCCTTGGCTCTCATAATCCTTTCACTATCATCTTTATGTCTTGTTACATCCTTCTGCAAATTTCTAATGGTCTCTCCCATATTCATGTTTTCATTCCTTTCATCTCCATGTCCATTGGAGTTTGTTCCTTCAATGCCCAAATGGACATCCATCCCTCTAATCTCATCCTCCTAAATGTAAGTACCTTGTGCCTCTTCCATTACTCTGGACTCTATGCTGATCTTGAACTGATCTAATTATTGTTAACTCTACAAAATGTGCAGCCAACAAAACTTTATCAGGCTAACTGTTTCAACAATTTTATGAAAATATGAACCATTTTGGTTCAATAATATATATATATCAGAAATATTTCTTCTGATTTACTGGAAAAATGAATTCCCTGATCAATTTTTTGGGTGGATATTTAGATTTCACTTTCAAACACCTTTCCAACGCCTGTTCCCGTGCTCAATTCCGAGTCTTGAGTAGAAAGTTATGGTTATTTGAAAAGTGCCCATTAACTTTTCTGTTCATACTTCAACTAGGCGCAATTATGCACTGTAATTATGAATTTTTGCACCTACTCCATTGGATTTTTCGTAGGATCTCAATTGGGTTTCCTCATATACATATTATGGACACTCTTTCCAAGTTTCATCTCTTTCTGGGTTCTTGGCTGCTAGTTACAGCCTGCTGAAGTTCTAGGCCAATATACCATATTGTAACTGATATGCTACATGTTCCTTATTTTTCATCTTAAACAATTTTAACATGCCCAAAAATTTAATTGAACTATGGTAATGTATTCTATGACTCAATATATTTCCATTGAATACTCCTTCACCTCAATCTGATTCCAGAGCAGAAAGTTATGGCTCTTTGAAGTTAGTGGGGTCTTAAAATTTACCCTTCACTGTTTGTGCTGTAACTTTCTCATAACAACTCTGTTTGACGATTGGTTTACACCATTAGAAAGATCTATCTAATATATTTCATTTGAACTATGAAGACAAGTGAAATTATTTTAAATCTTTGTCTCATGGTTTTTGAGTTGCTAAAAACGCTCTTAAGGGCCTCAAAAACGCATTGCAAAAAGATGACATTCAAATGATATAAAACGTAGCAGAAAATCACTAGTTTTCTACTGTTGTTCACCCTTAAAACAACTTTGTGCACAAAAATTTCAACCTGTAACCCATATTTGTCATGCACAGTGAAAACAAAAGGTAAATTGTGCTTCGCGCATTTTAAAACCACTGTGTATCACTTCTCTGTCGCGCCAATAAATTGCGCGCACTACTTTTATGTCACACGTCAATATCTACCACACACCGTTTTCGTTCTTGCACTATTACCTGTTGCACACAGTTTTTGTATTGTGCACTGATATTCCATGCGCATTGTACTCTATGCGCTACACCATGCCAGAGTTTAGTAAATCTCCACCGTGCACCAAAAATATGCGTGCACCAAAAATATACGTGCACCACTAACTAAGTTGTCGCGCGACAACATATACCCACATTGTGTGCGCACCAACAAAACTCCTCTGCGCTCTACCAACACTGCGCACACCACACACGTCATTATTATGTGTGTGCATTCCACACAATGCTAAATTTATCGCACGGTCCTGTACACCAACATTTTTCTGCACGGCGCTGAAATTTAGCGTCCAGACCCGCACACTAACATTTTTCCGCGTGCACACTAACATTTTTTCGTGCGACACCAAAATTTAGCACGTGCACCAACACGCCAATATCTTGTTGCCCAGTGTCGAATTTTACCTATCACAAGCTTTTCAATGCACATCATACATTTTAGTGTGCCCACCTGTTCACATCATTTATATGCGCATCAATTCCTTGTGAATTCCATTGTAGAAATTGGGGCTTTTGATTAACATATCCCCAATTTACCATAGACATTATGCAACTATGAAATTCATTTAATTTAACCCTAATAACACCAATTCAACCTATGCAACAACAAATCATTGTAAGTTGACATTTCTGGAACGAATTTATCCAAAATCAATTCACGAATTGAGAACTTTAACCACAAAACTCGCTCCATTTGTCATGGCTTCACTGTAACTTCAATTTCAACCCATTCTAGATCCAAATTTGTTAGAACAGATATTAAATCGACAATATCTCATCGCTTGGCCGGATTTCTCCATTTTCTCATGAATTTAACAACATAAATTGGGGCTTTTCCCCAATTTCGCCCAATTGCTACTACTTTTACCATGGACATTCTACAAACTGAAATTTGGCCACTTCGAAATAAATCCTCTGTGACATTTAGCTTCAACTCAAATTTATCGGCCCATCCAAGATTAGTGTTGAAAACTGAAGCTCTGATACCATATTGTAACATCCCCGACCATCCATGCTAGGCCATGCTACACCAGAGAACTCTTACTGTTCTCTTTGCGGAACATACTGTAGCATACCTAGCATCCAATTGAGCTATGCCACATAAATTTTTCAAAATGCATGTAATTAAAATATATACACACATAACTCTTGTGGAAACACACACACACACACACACACACATATATATAACAACCAAATACATATGTAAATACACAGATTCACACTGAAATAACCCTAAACATATACATGCAACATATACAGGAAATACCCATAAAAATAAACACAGTTATAACCACACATATGATAACCCATAAAATTAAGCACGTAAATAACAATGCAACATGTAAATTTATCACACAATTGGCACTTATCTTGGTAAGAATGTCACGAACTGCGTGCAGACCTTCCACGAACCTCCCAGCCTTAGACCACACTATTCATCACTCTCAACAGTGAGTCACCCCCGAGCTAGGACTAAACTCCACCACGGTAAATGGATTCCTAACCAGGATAAAGGCTCATAGACAACATGAAAGACTCCATCTCAGGTGCCAACTCAAACTAACAACCTACAGTCCCTCATTCCCCACATGCCTGTCCCAACCCAGGAAGTGTGCCCCTTCTCTGCTCAAAAATCCTTCGACTGCTCCACTTCCTTTCCAGGCTTCAGCAATAGGTCGAACATGAAGTCTCAGAGAACTGTAGATGCAATTCAACACCTTCAGGAAATCAATTCCCAACAATTCTCTCACCCAGAGAATTTCTCATAGGCCTAAAAACTTGCCTCTTCAATGTCCCACATGCATGACAACCCGCTTCTTCAGTTCAGCTCCCAATCTAACCAGCTACCCAACAAAGAATGACTATGGATACAGGTCCAGATACAATCATGAAGATACAAAGAATAGCTCAATGGTTCTGTGCATTCTCATGGATGATTGACTGGATGAATGAATGATCGAAGGAATGATGGAAAAGATGGGAAAATAAACTAAGTTCCCACAATGTGTATGCATTTCCCCAACTTGACACTTGTCATGTTGGGAGCTACTTTGGCTCACTTGTCCCCAACTTTAGAACTCAGGATAAAATGATTATCCATACTTTATGATTTAAGAAATATTAATATAATATTTCTTTTTGGGTTAAGCTCCCTAGCTTAGCCCTTTTCCTTAACTTTTGGCCCTCCCTTTCCCTAACTAGTGGAGTTTAGTCCTCCATCTCTTTTATCGTGGTCATTCTGCGCACAACGATGTATTTTATATTAATTATGAGACATATACAAAAATATGCACACTGGCCTTTAACATCTAGGCTCTCCAGACTAATCAAAACATAAGCATCCTAGCTTATAATAACTGGCTCACCAGCCTATAAAACATGTCATATACACAAAGGCTCCCTGGCCTCAACATCGCACGCACTTAAGATGTTGCGCGCGGTATCCTGGAATGTGCACACTTCCTCATTTTACTACGCAGTACATGTGCGCGGTATCCTGGAATGTGCACACTTCCTCATTTTACTACGTAGTACATGCACGCAATATGCCATGGAATGTGCATACAAAATTATATCAAACAACTCACCAGATTGTGTACATTTTCATTTATATTTACAATTGGGTTCAGCCTAGGGATATTACACCCGTCGTTCGCCCATAAAATAAAAGAAAAAAATAGACTGGATTCAGTGTCATTTTCCTATTTTAGTGAAAATATTTATATCTATGTAATATATGAGAAATGGATACCCGTGCCTTCTTTATTTATAGGAAATATGAGCTATTTATCAGACTTGAACTGATGACTTACGCCTTACCATGGAGTTACTAGCCAAAGGATCAATGAGCGAGGTCTTATTGCAATTAATTGAAATGTGTTCAGATAATATTCTTTTTCAATTGGGTATGAGTCTCACCATTCCGGGTGCTAGATAATTAGTTAATCATGGACATATCTGGGTCAATGACCATCTGGTAGATATACCAAGTTACCCATGCAAACCTCAAGATGTTATTACTGTAAGAGATCAACAAAGATTAAGAGCTAAAAAGATGGATCATCCATTCCAGTTTATGGCTCTCAGATCAAGTAAAATAAATATGAACAACCTTGACTTAATTGAATCCTCCCTTTCCTCCTAGAAGAGGAAGATCTTTCGAAAATGAATTCTAAATAATTCATTTAGAAGATTATAGGAGTTGAGGAAAAAAATTATTGATAAAGGGAAAGAACAACCTAGAATTGATAGAATCCTTTCTTCTCTCTCGAAAATGGAAGAACAATAATTAAGGAATTATGCAATTTGGATTCAAATGTGGAAGGAAAGGAGTGACAAAATATCTGTCAATGGGATTGTGGAATGTATAGTTTGTGAGTGTGATTCGTTACATTATCAACTCAAATAGGAAAGTGATATTTTACATGGATCTTTGATCCATCCAAAGATCTAACTATTACTAATGGGCCTGATACGACCATTAGAGTCAGAATAGTAAACTATGCAATATCCTTTAGATCCATTTGATTTTCTTTCACCCCTATGATCCCATCAACTTTATGAACACATGAATAAAATTTTGTTGAGATCAATCACTTTTCTTCTCTTCTATTTTCTCTTCTTCTTCACCATTTTTGTAGTTTTGATCAAGAACCTATAGCCTTGAGCAATTTATATCTTTACAATAATACATAAAATAGAGAGAGTCCATTCATGTATTTCAATATCTAGATATTGAAATTTGAGACTGAAGAGGAATAAATGGACTAATCCGTGTAACTCATTTATTAAAAATGATTGGAGATGGAATGAAGAGATGATAATAGAGGTTCAATTTTTTATAGCTTTTGTTCTTGCTTTTGCAACAATCAATTTAGCTCTCAAATTAGGTAAAGCACTATATGATTGATTCTTTCTTTTTTCTTACCTACCTGGCCAGTGGCCAGACATGTCAGAAAAAAGGAAAATTTTTTAGAAATGAAATGAAAAATACGATTCACCAAATTCATTTTTTTCTAACTGAATAATTGCAATATTCATTATATTTCTATGGTATACACCTTTACTCCACCATTCATTTTGTTAAACAAGAACTTTCCATCTTGTAGAGATGGTTGAGAGGACCAAAGTGACAGATTGATAATCCGTAGTATGGATTATCCGTACCGAGGGTTCAAATCCCTCTCTCTCCATTTGGTCACTATTGCGGATAACTCTAAATGTTTCTAAGGAACAAAAAATACTCATTAACCTAGATAATTTTTTTCACTATTCTTTGTGTCCGAGATTATGTCCTAGATCGTTTGATATAAATCCAAAGACAAAAAGAGAAATGAAAAATATCACTACTATGTGAACGAACAACTTAAGAGTAATAATTACGTAATCTCCATGATCCTAATTATAAGTACAACAAAATAGATAATCAATCTTTGTACCATATATGAATACTTGAATACCAAACAATAGTATGATTCATAAAAATCATGAAATTATTTCTCTGGATCACGTGTGAGAATCAATTTGAAAGGAGATAATTTATCTTTTTGTTTTCAAAATGGTCTTTCTTCGTAGATAGGAAAGTTTCTTGAAAACCAATAAGGAAACCAATAAGAAAATGAAATTCTGGTCATACTATTGACAAATTTTGGGTCACTCTCATAGTATAATTCTTGGCGGCCCCTATCATCTAGTGGATCGGGACATCTCTCTTTCAAGGATGCAATGGTGATTCGACTTCCCCTATGGGTACCATGAAATAGGATATCCATCATTTTTGTTTGATGTCTTAACCTAAAGACTTTGAATTACTTTCTTGTTCCTAGGTTGATGCCTGAGTGGTTAATGAGGATAGACTATAAATCCATTGGCAATATGCCTACGCTGGTTCAAATCCAACTCGACCCAACCAATATCATCAATATAAATCTATCGATATGATTATATTCATGCCAATCATGGATGAAAATATAATTGGTTATTGAACCTCGATATCTATATATATATTCATATCATATGGATATGTGTCAAATTCCATATGAATTGATACTTTCAAAGATGTAAGAGAAGGACAAGATATTTCATCGACCTAGCACTCACGTAATCTATACGATCTATATAGCATCTACCAGAGAATAAATATGAATAGTAGGTGAACTGTACTTTATTGGGATTGTAGTTCAGTTGGTTAGAGTATTGCTTTGTCAAGACGAAAGTTGCATTTTCGAGCCCCGTCAGTCCCGATCCAATAAGTTAATCAATTCAACTCTCAATACCCGTAGAAGAGTGAAAAAACAATAGGGTTGAATATATATACTAGATATTTAGTATATCTATCCATTATATACATTCACCAGATCAATAATTCAGTTTGGGAAAAGACCCTTCTTTCGGGGATAAAATCTAATCATCAGACTGAATCTGCAATAAATATTCTTCCCTCCCCGAAGAAGATTTTTTTTTAATAAAAAACATAGGAAGATCAATAGATTTTAGGATGACACATAGGTGGTCCTCCTAGGCTAGAATCCCACAGATATCCCTATAAAGAATTCCCAATAATTTACATTAGATCTCCCTTTTGTTTCTCCCCAGGAACAAAAGGGAGATCTACTTTCTTCATAGTCAATACCTTCCTTTTGAGAAAAACCACGGGCCACAAATATTGCCTTATGCTTTTCAATACTTTCATCTATTTCATGTTTTATTTTGTATATCCACTTGGAAGATACCACATCTTTGTTCTTTGTTCTGGGAACCATTTCCCATACATCATTATTTATAAT
The DNA here is from genome assembly GCA_009831015.1 of Picea engelmannii. NCBI lineage: Eukaryota > Viridiplantae > Streptophyta > Pinopsida > Pinales > Pinaceae > Picea > Picea engelmannii. Next base: position 448,374 of record ML787578.1, read on the forward strand.
GGACTAGTATTCTTCTTTCATGGCGTCCATCCATTATTTCTTTTGAGTGGCTTGTTCAAAGTAAGTAGGTTCATTTTTTTATGAGATCACACATCATGGCTATATAACTAGAGAATGGCTTAGGTTTATTTCTTTGTCTCATGGTTCATTTTGGGGAACCATACTTCTATACATATTGAATAAGTTCCCTTTCCCAAGCTGGCTTTCTCTTGTGAGAGATCATCATATGGGGAGGTTATTGATATTCTATCATATCATGATCTTCTTGAATCTCATCATCAAGGGTAATTGTAACTTCCTTCACGGTTCTGCAACTCTGGGAGCTACAATTTCTTCTTCATATACTTCTTAAAGCTAACATTTCCTTGATATTTTAAGTGTTTCATCTTCATCAAAGGTTACATCTCTACTTATCTCAATATGATGGTAACTTGGTATGCAAATTTTGAAGGCCTTAGAGACCTCACAATATCCAAAAAATATTCCCTTCTTTCTCGAAGGATCCAACTTAGTTCTCTTTTCTTTTGGAACATGTACAAATACTGGACAACCAAATATTTTGAGATGGCTTACTTTTGGATTATTTCTGGTGAACATTTCTTCCAGAGTTTTGAATCTAAGTGCACTATGGGATAATATATTTTGGACATATATTGTTGTTCTTGGTTCTTCATCCCATAAGTGCATTGGAAGATCTTGATCATGAATCATAGTCTTTACTGCTTCCATAATTGTTCTATTATTTCTTTCTGATACACCATTTTGTTGAGAATTATAGAGAGTGGTGAGATCCCTCTTAATCCCCGCATCTCTGAAAAATCTTCTAAATTCATTTGAATTTTACTATCCTCCATTGTCTAACCCCAATATCTTGATTTTCCTTTCGAAGAGGTTTTCTACCAATGCTTTGAATTCCTTGAACTTTCCAAGTACTTCATCTTTTGATTTCAATAAATAGACCCAATTCTTACAAGAGTAATCATCAATAAATGATACATATTATAAATACCCTCTTATATAGGTTGATGGCATTGGATCACATACATTTGAGTGGAGAAGCCAAGATTCCTTCTGCTTTATTGTCGCTCTTTGGAAAAGGATTATTTATGTTCTTTCCTTGTGCACATCCCTTGCATACACCTTCATGATCAACCTTTAATTTTGGTAAACCTGTAACTACCTTGCTTACATATGATAAGGCTTTGTAGTTTATGTGAGCTAGTATTCTATGTCAAAGTTCACAAGGAATTTCAATAGAGTGAGTTAAGGATACATCTAAGTGACCTTTTAACTTGTACAACCCACCTTCTTCTATTCCAATAACAATTACATCTTCTATATTTTCTCCTTTAGGCCACATAAGAACTTCACCATATATGAATGCAACCTTGAAACCTTTCATATCTAGCGCTGAAATAGAAAGTAAGTTCTTTGTCAAGACTGGTACATAGAGTACATCCTTCATTCTCATAGAAGTTCCTAAATCAAGTTTGTAGGTGGATTATCCCATTCCTTTGATAGGGTATTGATAATCATCTCCAAGTGAAAATTTCTAGGGGAATTCCTTTTCTGTAAGTCTAGAGAGATGTCTTTCTAACCTGTCATGTGCTTAGAGGCACCACTATCTATGAGCCAAGTATCCTATCTAGGTGTCATAGATCATGAGAGGGCGGAAAACAAAACATAATATTCAATTTCTTCTTTAGTCGACTTCTTGGGTGGCTCATCATCTTCAACTCCATGGGCATGATGTCTTTTGTTATTTCTCTTCTTGTATTATTTTCTTTTGGAAGGACATTTCTTAGCAATCTGTCCCATCTTATCATAATGATAACATTGATAAGAGGATAAATATTTTCCCTTTCTTTGACCCTTATGATATTTATGGAATCTCTTTGGAGGGTGATATTCTTTATGAAAGTGGTTCTTCTTTTGAAAATGAGATTTTTTCTTCCCCCCTTTAGCATGAGCAGCTAGGGCTTGATATTCATCTCTTAATAGGACGACTTCTCGATTGACCACTCTTGCTTCTTCTTGAACACATTCTTCCCATAAACTATCAAATTGGAGTTTCTCTGTTCTTGCACAAATAGTTTGTATTAAGGCATCCCAAGGTCTTGTGAGACCATTAAGAGTTGTCATTATGAGTTCATATTCATATAAGTTGTCTCCAATTTCCTCTAACTGTTTCTTGAATTGAGAAACCCTAGAGAAATAGTCTTGAACTGTTTCTCCTTTTTGCATCTTTGTATTCTTGAGTTGGCTTCTCAAATTCATCTTCCAATTGATTTTATTTCCTTCATACATTCTGGTTAGGGAATCAAACATATATTTTGGATTATTCTTAGAAGACACTTGAGGGATCAAGTGGTCTTTAATGGAATATACAATTATTCTTTTGGCCTTAATCATATCCTTCTTGTACTTCTCTTTGGATGCTTCTTCTTTGGGTTTCGATACATTTTGTTTTATGAATTTTGTAAGGTCATTCTCTTCAAGAATGAGTCCAATTTTGTACCTCCAAGAACAAAAAAATTTCACACCTTATAACTTGTCAACAAGCTTGGTGCTTGTAGACATCTTGACCTGGAGCTAAGAAAATGACCAGAAAATGAAAATGCTCAAAAAATGAAAATGGGATTACCAGGAGATGCACTGGGCTGAGGCGAGTTTGTTGGAGATGAATGTTTCAGAAAAATCCAAGTTTTAACCCTTGAAAGTTGACCTACACAATTCTAGACTAATACTTGTGGTACTAGTTCTGGTTTTCTAGTACTGGTCAAAACTAGGGTTTGAATTTTCAGAAAATTTGGCTACTAGAAAAGTTTGCTCAAGATTTCAAAAGATGCACTAGGGTAGGGCACACTTTCCAAGATAGTTTTTGGTAAGAAATTCCTCTTTAGTGAAAATACCTAATTTTATTGTACGACAACAGTGACATATAGATACCTAGTGAAAGATGCTCTATTCAGTCAAGCTCTAATACGATGTTAAGTTTTTACTGTTGTTTTTAGGTTATTTCCAAATTACATGAGAATTCAATGCAATTCCAAAACAACAACATAAAGAGGATCACTGAAAGAAACACAATAACAAGGTACACATCATTTTATCTCAGGAAACCCTCATGGGGGAGAAAACCTAACAAAAAATTCCTCAATAATAGATTTCCAATATAATGCCAAGACTAAGACCAAAAACCCAAGAATAATCTAAGACTGAGCATGTGCCAAAACTAAAAATCAACATAAAGAGGATCACTGAAAGAAACACAATCACAAGGTACGCATCATTTTATCCCAAGAAACACTCATGGGGGAGAAAACCCAACAAAAAATTCCTCAATAATAGATTTCCAATATAATGCCAAGACTAAAACCAAAAAACCAATAATAATCTAAGACTGAGCATGAAACTCTCTTCTCCTTACTCCTACAACTGCAACTGCCTTCAAGATATGTGCACTGGATGAGTGAGAGTGAGTGTGTATAAGTGAGGCACCATCCTCACATATAAATACTAGTTGAGGAGGCTCTAGGGTTATGTATCTTCACTTGGTAGGGTCGACTTCTTCTAGAAGTGGTTAAAACCACTTTATAAACACTAAGGTTCGACTTTACAAATACCACCATATAAATATGGTTTGACCAGTCCACAAAAGGGGATTTGATATTATACAAGATCCAACATGATCAATCCACAAAAGGGGATTTGATCTATAATATAATAACTCAAATATGATTAGAATATTATTCAAAGTTACAATATTTCAACACAAATAACCTCCCTCATTATTTGGACACTTAGAAAGAATTCACAGGTGCATATCAACAATGCAATGAAGAAGATAAAAATAATCTTTGTGATGCCTTGCCCTTATATATGGTCCCATAATCCCTATGTGCAAGATGTCCAACTTAGGGCATTGTCCTCCTAGGTGAAAAATGAAGAGAAATTAGTTGTTGAGGCATAGCGATACACACATGAAGAGTACATCAACACCCTTTGGGTAAGGGATAAAACCACTAGGCTTGAAGAAATACTAAAAAAACATGCAATTCTAGTTTCTAACATATATTTAGTGCATATACTCAAGGAGAAGAAGAAGAGGGAAGTTTCCCATTGTGAAGTCATGATGAAGAGCTCAAAAGATAAAGAAATGCATCTTTGCCAAAATAGGTGGGAGGAGATCCCAATGAACCTTAAAAATATGGAGCCTCCCTTTATATCTAATTGAATGATGATTTCTTCAGGTCAAACTTATGAATTGATACTCTCAAGAGAATGAAGCTCAATTATATATGAGTTAGATTCAAATATTCACTACTCCTCCATCTTATTCCATCTTGGAAGTCTACAAGAGGGTTGGATTAAGAAGAAGAGAAAAAGATATGGGGTGGAATAGAACTAATATTAGGATATCACAATAAGGATGCAATCACCTAGATTGTAGCTTATGACTCCAGAAAAAAATTATGCAAGAATCAACAATTAGAGAAAGATAATTGAGCAAGGCAAGGATCAAATCTTGAGGGACTGTTTTGTTGCCTACAAGAGATTGATTGGGAGCTTAGCTAGGTTTTCCTTCAAGTATAAGTAGGTTCATACCTTGATAAGATAGTTAAGCTTGATATTGTGTTTACCATTCATCTATTGATGCTATAAATTTGAGTTGTAATTAGAAGATAGATGGTTGCATGGATGTTCATGAAATTTTTTGAATAAAGAGGATAAAATTCTACTTCATTTTTAGGTGTTATTTTCTTACAAGGGTTCTATGAGCTTCCTTGGGTAGGTCCCACTAAAGGACAAGACTACTAAACCCTATATTTATTCTCATGTTATCTTTCAATTCTATTTTAGTGTTATTTGTGGACTTCTGTAATAGGGAAAAATACTAGTTATTTTGTGTCATTTGCAAATTTTTTGTGATTCCATTATATTTCTAAAAAACATTTACATTACCTTGTGTCATATGTGTCATTTTCATACTCTAGTTTATGATGTTCAATATTTTGAAGCATGTTTAATGGAATTAATATGATTGTTAATGGTTGTAAGCACTGAATGGTCTAGTATCAATCTCATGATCTCAATTACAATGATGCATTAACCTATCTCTTCACCCAAGAACAATGATATTGTATCACCCAATACCAATGATCCTATACCTCTATCTAAGCTTACACAATGTGAAATGATTTAGAGTGAATATCATGATATTAATGGTATGAAGAGTTAGGGGAATCATTTAAAAAATATGGTATTTCCACATATGTCAAACACCTTAAGTAACTTCTCACACAAATAGATCAAATATTAGTAAACCAATGTATTACATGGTTAAAATCGTCAAAGAGGGAAACATACCATATATCTAGCTAATGCTAACACTTGAGGCAATATATTAATGAAAAAGAAAATAATTTTACATACTAGTTTCTCACAATTGATCATCAACAAATGACCTTTCATGCTCTTTAAATAGAGATCAATGAACAATTAGGTGTTAAGACACATATCAATATAACCATTAGTATCAAGAAGAATATGAAACATGTTATCACTTTATGTCTAGAGCATATCACGATCATTGAATTACATAAATACAAATGCATACTAATGCATAATGAGGAAACACAATAAATAAACACAATTTTCCTAAATACACATTAGACCAACTTGATCTTAGATAACTTGTAAGTGTCTAAATATCCTAACATATCCCCTTAAGAATAACTTGGGATATGATTGAAGGATTTACAAAGGTGACAGAATGGGAGAAGACAGAAGACATTAGATCCTATCCGCCCTTAATGCCAACTTCCTACACTTATAACATAGATTGAAGTTTGGAAAACTTTGTTTCTATAAGAGACTTTGTGAAAATGTCTACAAATTGATCATCTATAAAGAGAAAGAGAATTTTTAGAACACAATCTTGAATAACCTTTCTGATGAAGTGCATGTGTAGCTTAATATTTTTGCTACATTGATATTGAATCAGATCTTTGGTGATATTGATGGCACTTTGATTGTCACACCAGAGTGTGGTTAGATGCTATTGTTGGAATCCAAAATATGAATGTATCTAACAAATTCATGGGGATTCTTGACTTGCATTCACTATTATTCAATACCCTACTTCTATTGAAGAAATAACAAGAGCCCGTTGCTTCTTACAATCTCAAGTGATATGTCTAGAACCAAGATTGAAAACATAACTTGCAATAGAATTCTGATCATCAGGATTTCTATCCCAATCATAATCAGTGAAACCAACCAAAAAAGGAGTCCCTCCTGAACTGTAATGTATTCCAAATTGAACTATACCCTGGGTATACCAAATTATTATTTTTGATACTTTCCAATGGTTATCATGGGGTGTTTGCATATACTAGGCAATAAGACCAATAACAAAGGAAATATCAGGATGAGTATGAGTAAAATATAAAAGGATACCAAATAAATGAAAGTACAAAGTGTCATTTACTTTGAGTGTAGTATGGGTGGTAGCAAGTTTGACTCTAGATTGGAAGGGATATGGGTTTGGTTTACAATATTCCATGTGAAAGTGATAAAGAAGGTCACATGCATACTTAGACTAGGAAATGTAAATTCCTTCCTTGGTTTTCAACACTTGGAGGCCAAGGAAATAATGCAAATAACCTAAGCATGTCATTTTAAATTTATTCTTAAGGTTGGATTTCACATGGTTTAAAAGTTTGGGGTCACTACAAGTGAGAATAGGTCATCAAAATAAAGAAGAAGTATTACAATATGGTTAACTACCAGGGTGAAAATGACATCCAGAAAATCTAGTGGCAAGATGAAAGCTATCCATTTTAGTACCAAGCCCAAGGAGATTACCTAAGACCATAACGAGATTTCTTAAGGTGGAAAATAAGGTTGGAGTCATTCTGAACATAGAAAGGAGGTTATTTGATGTGATTTATTCTTGAAAATATCCATGCAATAAGGTGGAGTTAAGATCTATCTAATGGACCTCTCATTTATGTGAGGTGTTAGGGGCTAGAACAAGGAATATGGAATTCATTTTGGCTACAAGGGAAACGGTTTCATTATAGTAAATTCCTTTGAAAAAATTTCTTCCTTTCATAAGAGGTACAATATCCCAAGCATCGTTCACCATTAGGGAACACCATTATTCATTCATTGTTGTGTCCCAATTTTGATGGATATAAGCTTTTGCAAATGTTTCTAGATCACGAGTCTTTGAAACTTGAGCCAAAAGAGGGGAGTCTTGCTAGAACTATGAACGTGTAGGATGCTAATATATAGGATCACCAACAAGATTACCAGGTTCTTTTTATGTTATAAAAACCCATTTGGAAAGTTATGGTGTTGGTGTGAGTTCATATTCAATGGATCCAACTAGAGGAAGGTGAGTAGGTGGAGGTTTATTTTCATTCTCACTCTCATTAAGTAAAGAAGAAACTGGAGTAGGATGACTAACATAAAATTTGGGAATAGAATATGCCATAGATGCCAAATATGGATCATAGGCTGAAGATGGCACAAATGTCAAATTGGGCTTGTAGGATAAGAGACCATCATCAAACTTAACATCTCTCCTAATAATAATTCCATTGGAATGAGGTTGAATTAGTCTATAACCATTTACATCTTCTAAATATCAAACAAAAATGCACTTCTCACTTTTAGGCTGCGATGCTTTCCTTCTCTCAATAGGAATGTGAGCCCGTCCTTCACTACCAAACACATGGATGTTTCTTACATCTAGTGTAATTTTACTCCATGCTTATTTCAATGTTATATATTTTAAAGGCTTTACGGGAGTGCAATTAACTATGTAATTGGCACAATTAATGGCTTCTACCCAAAAATGAAGACTTAATCCCCTAGATTGGATCACACAATTTCCCATTTCCTTTAATGTGTGATTCTCTCTCTTAGGAAAAACATTTTTCCATGGTGTATATGGAATAACATGTTTATTTTGAATGCCTTGTGTAGAGTAATAAGTTGTAAATTTGTCATTAACATATTCACCTCCATTATTACTTCTTAATTCTTATGTTGCTGTTGTCTATATTGGTTTTATACAAGGGCCTTGTAGGCCAAAAAAATGTCAAAAAATTCACTCTTAAGTTTTAATAAATAAACCCAAGTGCATATGGAGAAGTCATTAATGAAAGTTAAGAAGTACTTGAACCTAGAGAAAAAAGAACATGGAAGAAAACCACATAAACCACTATGAACAAGTTGCAAGGGGGTAGAGGCATGCCAAGAGGCACATTTTTCAAAACTGTCTTGATGATGTTTACTGAGAACATAGTTATCATAGACACCATCTTTGCAAGAAACAAGAGGAAGACTAGTCACCATATTTTGATTACATGGCTTCTCCAATGAGCGATAGTTTAGATGATCAAATCACTCATGCCATAGTTTTCTCAATTCATCACTATGAGAAATAAAAAAAGATGGAAAGTTGATGACCCAAAGTTCTCAAATCTATGCATCATGGTAATCTCATCAACAATTCCAATTTCTAGGACAAGATTGGGATCTTTTAAATCCTTGAACAACTTGGAGGGGTGAAAACTCCATTGTTTCACCTTCACTTGAATGAGTGATTTGATATTCCAATAGAATATTGTAGGAGAGACTTGAAACACATAATACACAATTAAAATTACCATAATCTATATGAACTATTTCAGGACACATTATACTAAGATATCTATCATCACCAACAAATGTTCATTTGGTGTACATTCATTAAGAGCAGAAAAATAGTTTTATCCTTAGCCATATGATAAGAATCTCTAGAATCAATAAGCTACTTATTAGAATAAGTAGATGTTGCATTGAAGGAAAAACCAAAAGCATAAAGTCCATGTCCATGAGAAGAAGAGTTCAAAGAAGAAGAATCCAGAGTTTTGTTGTGCTTCTTTATCGCTACTTCTAAGGCTTCCATATTCTTAAAAAATTTAGATCCTAGATGACTATCTTGCCATAAAAATTGCAATGTCTCTTAGTCTTCTTACTTTTTTTTTTCCTTTGTAACCATTGAGAATATGAGCTAGTTGAGAGGGTTTGGGACCATTGTTTTGTGTGCTATTGTGAGGATGCTTCTTCTTTAGATGTTTAGATTTATCATTCTATTGGGACACTAAGGATTTTTTAGATGTACCTATAGTGTTTATCACTCCAAAATGAAAGATATTATCTTTCTCTCTAATCAAAGAATCACAAAAATATTCAAGAGAGGGTGGTGTGTAAGTATCCTCTAGAGCTTCTCTAGTGGAGTAAACAATAGATACAAAAATAAAATATGCACTACCAAGCTTAGAAAGAATAACATATACCAATTGGTCATCCTTCTTTTCTATTTTACAATCTTCAAGTAAAAGTTTGAGTGATTTGAACTTAGATAATTAATTTTCAATGCAAGAGAAATCGCTAGGATTTAAAGAAATCAATTGGTTTTCAAGCCGACGGGATCGAATCTCACAGTGTTTACCATATATGGTTTCCAACTTTTCCCAAGCATCATTTGGCTTGTCAACTCCTTGAATGTGAAACCATAAGTCACTATAGACGGACATTCCAATTAGTCTACATGATTTTTCATTTATATTATCTCATTTGTATTTCTTTGAGGCATCAATGGGGGTAATTTATTTTCCCAAGGTAATCTGGTAAATTCCTTTACTTCATAGTACATCCTCCATATGAGATTTCTATAAGTAGTAGTTTGAACTAGTAAGGAAAATATTACTTGGATCATCCATATTAAAATATGAAGGTAATATGTATTTAAAAGTAGAAATTGTCTGCCTAGATGGAAAGCTCTCGAAAAAATAGGTGGTTTAAAAAACAACAACATTGAAAACAAAGTTTGGATGTCAAAGTTATGCCCTTTTAAAGAAAGACATAACACATAACCAAGGTGCCACATGTTAGGTAGAATTTTTTCCACGTGGTGATGGATTCACAATGAGGTTCCTAAGTAAAAGAAAAGTTTCCCTTCCTTCTCTAACTTTTCCTATAAGCTAACTTTCACAAACAAGTTACTTTTACATGAAGTGACCACTTTTATAAAAATAAGTGAGAATCACTATTTGATTTTCAAAATAAACTTAATGAAAAGAAAGACTTGAAATCAATACCTCTTATTTAATAAAGAAACTCTCAACCAAGTGAGATATTGCACAATATATAACAAATTTTATGGAGGGTTTTTTTTTTTCCTTCTTTGCCTCTAAGTGCATGCTTATCCCAAAACCCTTAGTTTTTCCTGTAAAAAACTTCAAAACATCCACACACAAAAACGAGTGAAATTTCCAAAAGAAAACAAATATGAAACTTTACAAGAATGAGGTTAGATCTTAGTTAGCCTACCTGGAAAAAGTGAGTTTTCTTCTATTTTTGGTTTGTTGAGATCACATAAATCATAGAGAAAAGAGTCGACACAAAAAAGAAAACACTTATCGCTCTATTTCTAGTTTTCCAAGATTGCACAAAGAAGAGAAAACATAGCCCATAAAGGGTAGCAAATTAGGAATATAAACAAAAGAACCAAAATATTAACACAGTATAAAAAAATTTAAAAATTGTAATGAAACATTATACATTTGGATCCGAATAAAACAACCATATCTTGGGAAATCAAAAACAAATTTGGGTGAAATGTAAAGTGTTTTCAACTAAAAGAAGTTCTCTAGACATAATAGAATAAATTTCCCATCCCATAAATGCATATAAATAGTAGAACCCAAAAATATTTTGATGCATGCAATGACATAGGTTCAGGATCCTGATCAACAACAAGAGTAGTTCTTTATACGGGCTGTAATACCATGTTTGACAAAAAGTGTATTCATACACAATTCAAACATTGTAACTAGCCACTCACACAAATAGATCAAATATTAGTACATCACTGTATTATGTGGTTAAGTACAACCTCAACCAACATGACCACTTGAGGCAATATATTAATGTGAAAATATTTTTAAATATGAGTTTCTCACAATCAATCATCAATGGATGACCCTCAATTCTCTTTAAATAGATATCATGGACCAATTGGGTGTTAAGACATGGATCAATATAGTCATTGGTATCGAGGAGAATATGCAATGTTCGATCACTTTATGTATAGAACATATCATGACCATTATATTTCATAGCTAAAAATGCATACTAAAGAAACACACTTTGCCGAAAGACACATTAGACACGGTTGATCTTAACTAAATATTACGTGTCTAAATATCCTAATAGGAATGAATTATAAAAGTTGGGAATTTCCTTTATAGAGTTTTTTAGAATGTTAGTTTCATATTGGACCTATGTATTTTCATACATAGTGCACAACACTTCATACGTTTGCATGAACATTGGTTTGATAATTAAAGTGAGTTGAGGGATTTAGGTTATTGTTGCAATTGTTTGGCCCAACCTTCACTTCACTTATAACCTTAAAATATTCAAGCATCTAGTATTGTCATGGGCATAGAACAAATGAGGAAACAACGAACAAACCTTAATCACATTTGCGAACAAAATTGTAGAAGCATGTCCACAAGATATCAAGAGAGTAAAAGATGAGTCTTCAACAGAAATTTTGAGGGCTCTAGAACACTCCAAAAGGGAACTAGTAGCATAAAAGGGGTCCTTATGGAGGCTAAAGAGAAATGATTTTTCTCTATCCAAGGGAGATGAAAATATTAAGTAATTTCATAACTATGCCAATCATAGGAAAACTATTTACACTCTTTGGGAAACATAGAGAAAGGATGGCACTGAAGTTAGAACTTTCCATGATATTGCTAAATTACGAGTTTCTCACTTTGAGAGGCTCTATAAGGAACAATATAGAGTCAATATAGTTGAAATTGTAAAAATACCACATATTTCCCAAGTTATGTTGATGAGGAAGAAAATGAAAGGTTGATGGAGGAAGATTCTAAGGAAGAACTCTTGGGCCCCTTGAAGAAGGACAAAAGTATAGGGTCTGATGGCTAAACAATGGAATTTTTCCTGGGGTTTTACAACTTTATAAAAGAATAATTTCTAAGAGTGGTGGATGAATCAAGAAGCATAAGGAACATACTAGTACCTTCAACTCAACTTTTCTTTCTCTTATTCCGAGGAAGAACAATTCATATTCATTTGATCAATTCATGCCCATCTCCCTATTTAATTGCATTTATAAGATAAATGCCAAAATTATTGCATTGAGGATAAATAAAATATTCCTTGAGACCATTTCCAATGAAAAAATTAGATTTATTTATGGAAGATAGATCCATGATTCCATTGGGGTGGCACAAGAAGGATTGCACTTGATTAAAACCAAGAAATTGTAGGCTATAAAATCCAAAAGTAAAAAAATGGACACTTGAAATCCTTGGTTTGAATGGACTTAAATATAAAATAGTAATTTGCTAAAGAACATCAATCGATGGAAAACACCAATATCTATAAGATATGAAATTTCAATTTTTTTTTGATGAACTAAATTGCCTTAATATATGCACTTTCTTAATTTTGATGAAATATACCTAACACAATATTGTTTTATTTGTAGATATTTTTGAGGGTGGATGTCCTAGACATGAAAAGTAGTATAATTCCTACTACTTAGTTGTCCCTCCATGACCACACTCTATCCTTCAGACTTGGCACCACCATTTCTTCCCTAACAACAATTCAGTTTTCCACTCATTGCCATGGAACCTATGGTTGATTCATGCGGAAATAGTACTTTTCTTACCCCTACTCTTTCTCCTATTAATACCATGACATGTCCCCATGCATCTAGTGGCATAGCTAGTGATCATATTGATATTATTGATCTTGATCACCCGCTAGTCATAATTATTAATTGTGGTGGGGAGTTGCCTATCACTTTACTCATCCCATTGAAGGGGTTAAAAAAATTATAGTAACTACTAATATATGTTAATTAGTTTGATTTGGTGCAAAATTAAATTTTCTATGTTGATTTTATAAGTCTAATCATAATATATGACTGTATTGGTAAGAAATAATGAGTTGTACTCCAATTTCCATGAGAAGGTGTTTATTATTTTTTCATAAATCATCTAAGTTATCTATAAGTACCAATATGATAGTTTGAAGAAAGACTTGATTGACTACATGGTGCACCTTTTTGGATAAATTTTCATCTAGAAGGTGATTTCTTCTATGGTAATCTAAGACACATGCTAGTAAAATCTGCAATGTGACCCTACTTATGAGAATCCTTTAGTAGTTCCCAAAAGAGAGTGGCATGCACTATTGCAAGATTCAAGCGAGAAGAAGTTTTGAAAGGGAGGAAAGACGTTGAAGGTTGGAGACCCAAAAGGTAATAATATAGTATTAAATAAATAAATAAATAACTTTTTTGAGTTCTAGATAAATATTGCATTTGATCTAAGTTGTTATAATTCTTATTAGCATGCACATGAAACTTTTGATGGGATTACAGAGACATCAAAGGACACCAATGCTCGATTAGAGAAATTTGGACAACACAAAATTGGATCTGGAGGATATTTCAAAGTAAAAGGCATATATGTAAGTACTAAAATTTAAAAGATTTCATTATTGAAATGTTCAAATATTATTTAAATCTAAGTAAAACTTAATGTGTTGTGTTATGATGTGTAGTTGATGGATTTTGGCAAGATGCCAACACAAGATAACATAAAATTTTCCTTAATTGGGGATACAAATCCCTTGTCAAAATCAAGAAAGATAGGGAACTAAAAGATTCTACAATAAACATTTAGGTAAATAAGTGAAATATATTTTAAATTGTTAATTATAAACATGTTTATGGTTTATGGGTTATAAAATAAATATAAATTTTACTACAAGCACTGCAAGATATTATTCATGATTAAGAGAACGTTTATCATGATGAGTCTAGTAGCAAGCATGAACATGCATGTAATATGAGAGTACATATGTATGATGTTGGGTGTTAAATATAACTTAAAATGCAGAATGCTTAATTTTTAGACTTATGCATTTTTCCTATTATAAATGTTGCAATCTGTTAGCAATCTGTAAATTTTGTCTGGTTGAATAGAAAAATGGCAGAGGTAATTGGTTCAACCTACTTTAGAGCTAGGCACTAGCCTGCTCAACTCAGAGAGGGCTCTCTCATGTCACTTGATATTTCTTTGGAAATCAGTGGCTAGATTTGGTTTGTTTTGGGGGTTTTTGATAAATATTTTGTCCAAGAAGGGGAGGAACACTCAGGGCTATGGAGTCAAAATTTCTGAAAATGAATGAAAACATTGACTGACCAATATAAATCTCCAGAGGATAAAGGCTAAATGAGGCAATGAATTTGAGTTGTTAATAATATTTGTAGAGTGTAAGAGGAAAGGGGGAAAACAAGTGACTGCATCAGAGCATTAATAAAATGAATTCTGAATTAGTTAGTAAGAAATACACATAGTTTAAATTGTTTCAGCCGAGAGAATCAAGGGATGAATTCTGGGCTTTTGACTATCCAATTTAAACAGACAAAAATGTAAATGGAATTAAAGAACACAAGAACTACAAACAATGAAGGAAGACAAAACTCATATCATAGCCATTAGAATCTTTTCATAAACAATTCAAAATGCTTATGTATATGTATTCAATTCAGTCCCAAAAAAATTACAATAGAGTCCAGAACCACCAGAATTGTGCCCTTGCACTTCTTCCTACCACTAATACACTAAGAACCTCCAACATTTATACAATTCAAGTTCCTTCAGTGTGCAACTGGTTACAATAACTGAAATGAAACAGTTCAGCTTCTATAATGATTACAAATGACAGTTTTCAGAAAAAAAACATTTCATGATCCCTACAGATTCCTCTGACGCTCCAAATCCTTCCTCTGCCACATTCTCTTTGAAGTGTCACTCATAATATTTCAAATATAATTTCATTTATCCATATTCTCATTAAACATTTGGGAATAATATATTTGAAATAAAAATAATTCCCAAATATTTTCTATCCTGTAGAATTAAATTTCTATAATTTAATTCATGCCCGTGGTTCTTTTAAAACCATGTCTTGTTTTTACCAATTCACCATTTCACTATAAAAAAACATTTATTGTTACCATTTCACATGAAAAACATTTACTGTGTTATGTTTTTCCAATTTACGGTTTCACTGTGAAAAAACATTTACTGTGTGTTTTTCTAATTTACCGTCTTTGGTAAAATACCTTTTATCTTCTTCTTTTACTCCTGTAAATATTTGGATAAAGAATTATCCAAGTCTTCGTTCACGTGCATATTCCCATTTAAATATTTTTCATGGAAATACACATTAATTTCTTTAATTTGTAAAACTTGAATCTTGCCTCCGTAAAACCTTTTCACCGTGAGGAGGAATTTCGTTTATTAGAAATTCCATATTTGTTGTTGAAATGCACTCCTAGAAAAATGCCACACATTGAACATATGATAAATGGTACATTTATTACATCGGGCTTTGGCTGGATTAGTTTAATCCAAATTGTTTTTACCTCCGATGTGGTCCACGTAAAAACACGTGTCCACCAAATAAACCACGATAGTTTTCCCTGGCTTGCCTTCACATAATTAACCTCCTTGTTACTTCAATCCCCGATATGTATGTGTGCCCTCCATCACACTTTTGAATTTTCCACATTATAAATTGAGATTGGTGCCCATGATTTGACGTGATTCCATAAATAAAATATTGGATTAAATATTAATATAAATATTTTAATATAAAATATTTATATTAATAATAATAAACCCATTTTCTATTTTCTAAGGACTTTGGGCTTATGAGGCTTAACACATGACTTTGTGGATATGATGAGGGTACTTAATAAAAGGAATATTTTTTTATTTTCAAGGGGAATATGAAAATAAGGGTAAAAATGAATGAAGTGATGGAACTAAGGGAATTAAATAAGCATTAAGGCTAGGTATAGGTTTGGGATATTCGCCAAATTTTTGATTCATGGAGGACATGAATATTCTAGATGATCAGTTGAATGAAGGATTTAGGTGATGGGGGCTTGACGGAGCTGGTGAAAAAGTTTGAAAATCTAAGTGGAAAAATATCACAAGGACAAGATGCATTGGGAAAAATTAATGCAAATTAGCAGGTGATCTATGGTCTGCTGAGTCTCATCAACTTTCAATATCCGGGGTTGGAAAAAATGGTTTTGGGTATACCACTTTTCTCCCCGATGTACCTCTGAGGGCGCCACACGTCCACATATGAAACCGTGATAGTTTTCCCCGGCCCGCCTTCGAATGATTATACTCCACACTGCTTCATTGTCCGATATGTGCCTTAGCCGTTGATTTGGGCCACTTCAAAATCGATGGTACACCGGGTCCTACCTTTCGCGCCTCCGCTATATTTTTCCATATTCCGCCATATGTGACCCTATCCTCCAAACTATTGTGCCTCCATCTCGATGTAGCTCCTCGCTAAATTTCTGATACTTGGATCATATCTAAAAAATGTTATGGTGATAACATAGGCTCCTATTGGGGATGTTATCCTCCCTGTGAGGTAGAAAGAATGGTAGACCATGTGCCTGATCCATTGGGTTGCTCCCAAAACATGTGTGTGTACCTTGCTCTGACCTTCCACTAGTGTCTGTTGAAAACCAAACTATGCACACTGCTCTCAAGCTGGATACTAAACACTGAATGTAACAACCCTAGTTGGATAAATGTTTAAGAAATTATAAAGTAAAACTAACTAGGGGATTAATTGTGTTAACAAAGTATTAATTAAACAAAGATGATTTAATGATATTGATTAAGTGAGTTATTAATTAATTAAATGATATAATTGTAATTAATTAATTAATAATTTAACTACAAACTACATTAATAACTTACGTAATGGATTTAATAGATTAATGGTATATATTATAAAATGGTTGCATATACAACAAGGGATAACATAAGAATCCCGAGAAGATAAAAGAATTAATGGGAATGGATAAGGGTAATAAATGGGTTAGGTAGGGAGTTAATGGGGGAGGAGTGTCGGGGAAGGAGGCATAAGGAAGGAAAGGAGTTGGAGGGGAGGATTATTCGACGGGAGTTGGGGATGAATTTTGGAGAGCTGGGGATTGGCAGAGTGAAATTTTGAGGGGAATTGACACAGTTCACCGGGGGTTGCTGGGGGTTTTGGGCACGGAGGGCTAGGATATCCATTGATATCCTGGGGCTAGGGAGCTACCTAGTCGGTAGGGAGGACGATTTTGGGTAGTGTTCTAAAGAAGCGGGAAGGAAGCAAGTAGCGGGCAAATAACAACATCAGGTTCAGGTATTTACCTAGAATTATGGATTGTTTTGTATTAATTTGTTATTAAATTTTATTATATTGACGAATTTGCATGCAAATGAGTAAAAATTAGTAAAATTTCTTGAATTTCACTACTAAGTATAAACTAATTGGTTGTTTAAATTATTCGGTTATTACATTTGGTATCAGAGCTCGATTAAAATACTGGAGCCTTAAGGGCCAAAGTCCCTCCCGCCTAACCTGAAAACCAAACCAAATGCACTATTAAATGATTATATAAACAAATCTAAATATATATATAAATGCAACAAGAATGGAAAACGTAAAAACAAATTTACCGAAGTAAAACAATTGGTAACTTATTTAGGTTTGGCTGGAATTGGATTGAATTATTCCAGGAATATGAAGGAAATTTGGTTTTTCATTTTACATTTATTTATTACTTATTC
>ML787578.1:477388-510884 GCA_009831015.1 Picea engelmannii
TACCTAGAATTATGGATTGTTTTGTATTAATTTGTTATTAAATTTTATTATATTGATGAATTTGCATGCGAATGAGTAAAAATTAGTAAAATTTCTTGAATTTTACTACTAAGTATAAACTAATTGGTTGTTTAAATTATTCGTTTATTACACTGAATACACTGCTAAAATATGACTGTACACACTACTAGAAATCCAAACTAAAAAATGCTTGACCAACAAACTTGTTTTCACATTCCTATCTACTCTAAGACTACTGAAATGAATACTCAATCAAGTGATGCTAAAGTGTCAATGCAACCAATCAAGTAATTGGCTTCCTGATTTTTCTCCTCTCACATCTTTCTTAAGCACGCAGACAAATGTAAAGGATGGTAGCTGAAAACAAAATTTGAATCCAAAATCTGAGTTTATGAATGAAACAAACCCCTCCTTCACTGATGACTGCAATAGGATGGCCACATGATCTTGAAAACCATGAAAAAATATTTCTTCTTGATGAGAGAAAACAGAAGGACAAGCCTCTTTCATAAGTGTTTGTTGTTCTTTCTCTATTTTTTCTGTTTTGAGAACATTTTCAAATTAAATGGAATCAACAGGTTTGTCTATTCTTCCATGCATATCAAAAAAAACATTCATACATTCTTGAACATCTTCAAATGTGACAGCCATATTATGTGCATCCTCTTGTTCAGCAAACAATTCAGATTTGGTTTCATTAAGCTTCTGGAAATTTGCTTGAGGACTGTCATTTTGACTTTTAAATGAATGAATGGAAATAAGTTCTTGTTCATAATCTTATTGCAAATGTGAAAAGCTAAAATCATGCACTATTTCACAGTCTATATTTCCCATGGATGCACTTTCAAAACCATGATTTTCAAATGAATCAAATAAAACCACTGCCTCTTCATTATCTTTCTTTATTTCTGATTGAAAAATGGCATATGTCATTTTGTTTCTTTCTTGAAACTCTATGTTATTTGTTTGTTCATTGCTGGAAGTTTCCATAGATGAAGTTTTAGAATCCTCATCTATGTCTAGGACACTTAGAATTTGAACAACCATATCATTCATAGGGGGGGAAAGACAACCTTGAAACACTTTGTCTTGTTGAATATCTTCATCAAGTTCAGGGGAAGAAAAATGAATTTCAGCAACAATTTATTGATCAACTTCACTTTCAACCAAAGGAAGGGATTCTATTTGTTGTTCAGATGAATATTAATAAAGGGCTTCTATGATTTCATCATTCATATACTCTTCATCACCAAAAAAATTTTTAAGGTACTTAATGAAATGTTCACAAAATTCACAACAATCTTCAAACACTAAGAACGAAGGATTAGATTCTCCATAATGCTTAAAGAATGTTATGTGGAAATCCTTAGGAGAGTATAATTTGTCTAGTTTTAAACCTTCATACCATAATATTTCTTTCCCCTATAGAGTAACCATAAAAAAATTCATCAAACAATCCTCATGAAATTCAACCCCTAGCTTACATATGTGCATGTGAAATCTAATTAAGTGCAAGGAAGCATCATTTCCTTTCCCATATTCAAATTTGGGCAAATATTTTTGCCAATTTATGTGAGGAATGTGATTTGGAAAGCCAGGAATATGAGATCGATTCATTGGATCATACCTTGAATATATTGAACTCATCTTCGGACAGTGGAGTCACCAATGATGTTTTGGAAGTTGGATTCTGCATTGAGAGTGGAGTCGCCAGTGAAAATTTAAATTTCTGGATTCTTCTACCAGTGGAATCACCTTCAAACTGATTTTTTGATGTGTGGAGTCACCAGAGAAGGAATATAGCCAATATGTGCCTAAGTGTCTGCTTCTCTCAGACCTTAGAACTCAACCATGTCATTCTTTCCTAGGGAAACGTTTTCAATTTCGTCCCCGACAATGACGCCAAAATGTTAGCACTCTGTAAATTTTCTCTGGTTGAATAGACAAATGACAGAGGTAACTGTTTCAACCTAATTTAGAGTTGGGAACTAGCCTTCTCAACTCAGAGAGGTCTCTCTCATGTCACTTGATATTTATTTGGAAATCGATCGCTAGATTTGGTTTGTTTTGGGGGTTTTTGATAGATTTGTTGGCCAAGAAGGGGAGGAACACTCAGGGCTATGGAGTCAAAATTTCTGAAAATGAATGAAAACATTGACTGGCCAATAGAACTCTCCAGAGGATAAAGGCTAAATGAGGCAATGAATCTGAGTTGTAAATAATATTTGCAGAGTGTAAGAGGAAAGGGGAAAAACAAGTAACTGCATCAGAGCATTAATAAAATGAATTCTAAATTAGTTAGGAAGAAAAACACACAGTTTAAATTGTTTCAGCTGAGAGCATCAAGGGATGAATTCTGGGCTTTTAACTATCCAATTTAAACAGTCGAAAATGTAAATGGAATTAAAGAACATAGTAAATACAAACAATGAAGGAAGACAAAACTCATATCATAGCCATTAGAATATTTTCATAAATAGTTCAAAATGCTTCTGCATATGTATTCAATTCAATCCCAGAAAAATTACAATAGAGTCCAGAACCACCAGAATTGTGCCCTTGCACTTCTGCCCACCACTAATACACTCAGAACCTCTAACACTTATACAATTCGATTTCCTTTAGTGTGCAACCTGTTACAATAACTGAAATGAAATGTTTCGGCTTCTACAATGATTACAAACGACAGTTTTCAGAAGAAAAAAAACGTTTCATGATCCCTGCAGATTCCTCTGACGCTCCAGCTCCTTCCTCTACCACGTTCTCTTTGCAATGTCACTCATAATCTTTCAAATATAATTGAATTTATCCATATTCTCATTAAACATTTGGGAATAATATATTTGAAATAAAAATAATTCCCAAATATTTTCTATCCTGTAGAATTAAATTTCCATAATTTAATTCATGCCCATGGTTCTTTTAAAACCATGTCTTGTTTTTTCCAATTCACCATTTCACGGTAAAACACATTTATTGTTAACATTTCACATGAAATTTTTTTACTGTGTTATGTTTCCAATTTACGGTTTCACTATGAAAAAACATTTACTGTGTGTTTTTTTCCAATTTACGGTTTCACTATGAAAAAACATTTACTGTGTGTTTTTTTCCAATTTACTGTCTTTGGTAAAATACCTTTTATCTTCTTCTTTTACTCCTGTAAATCTTTGGATAAAGAATTATCCAAGTATGTGAATCTTCCCATTTAAATATTTTTCATGGAAATAAATATTAGTTTCTTTAATTTGTAAAACTTGAATCTTGCCCCCGTAAAACCTTTTCACCATGAGGAGGAAATTCATTTATTAGAAATTCCATATTTTTTGTTGAAATGCACTCCTGAAAAATTGTCGCACATTGAACATATGATAAATGGTGTATTTATTACATTGGGATTTGGCTGGAGTAGTTTAATCCAAACTTATTTTACCTCCGATGTGCTCCACGTAAAAACACGTGTCGACCAAATAAACCGCAATAGTTTTCCTCGACCCTCTTTCACATAATTAACCTCCTTGTTACTTCAATCCCCGATATGTATGTGCACCCTCCATCCAACCTTTGACTTTTCCACATTTATAAATTGAGATTCATGCCCATGATTTGACGTGATTCCTTAAATTAAATATTGGATTAAATATTACTATAAATATTTTATTATAAAAATATTTATATTGATAATAATAAACCCTTTTTCTATTTTCTAAGGACTTTGGGCTTATGAGGCTTAACACATGACTTTGTGGATAGGATGAGGGTACTTAATAAAAGGAATATTTTTTATTTTCAATGTGAATATGAAAATAAGGGTAAAAATGAATGAAGTGATGGAACTAAGGGAATTAGATAAGCATTAAGGCTAGGTATAGGTTTGGGATGTTCGCCAAATTTTTTATTCATGGAGGACATGACTATTCTGGATGATCAGTTGAGCGAAGGATTTAGGTGATGGAGGCTTGACGGAGCTGGTGAAAAAGTTTGAAAATCTAAGTGGAAAAATATCAGAAGGACAAGATGCATTGGAAAAAATTAATGCAAATTAGTAGGTGATTTACGGTCTGTCGAGTCTCATCAAATTTCGATATTGAGGGTTGGAAAAAAAGGTTTTGGGTAGACCTCTTTTCACCCTGATCTACCTCTGAGGGTGCCACACATCCACGAATGAAACCATGATAGTTTTCCCCAGATTTCCTTCAAATGATTATACTTCGCGCTGCTTCATTGCCCGATATGTGCCTTAGTCGTTGATCTGGGTCGCTTCAAAATTGACGGTCCATCGGGTCCTACCTTTCATGCCTCCATTATATTTTTCCATATTCCACCATATGTGACCCTATCCTCCAAACTATCATGCCTCCATCCCGATGTATCTCCTCGCTAAATTTCGGAGACTTGGATCCTATCTAAAAAATGTTATGGTGATAATATAGGCTCCTATTGGGGATGTTATCCTCCCTGGAAGGTAGAAAATAATGGTAGACCACGTGCCTGATCCATTGGGATACTACCAAAACATGTGTGTGTACCCTTCTCTGACCTGTCACTAGTGTCTACTGAAAACCAAACTCTGCACATTGCTCTCAAGATGGATATTGAACACTAAATACACTACTAAAATCTGACTGTACACACTACTGGAAATCCAAACTGAAAAATGCTTGACCAACAAGTTTATTTTCACACTCCTATCTACTCTAAAACTGTTGAAATGAATACTCAATCAAGTGATGATAAAGTGCCAATGAAACCAATCAAGCAATTGGCTTCCTGATTTTTCTCCGCTCACATCTTTCTTAAGCAGGAAGACAAATGTAAAAGATGGCAGCTGAAAACACAATTTGAATCCAAAATATGAGTTTATGAATGAAACAAACTCCTCCTTCACTGATGATTGTAATAGTATGGCCATAGGATCTTGAAAACCATGAAAAAAAAAATCTTCTTGATGAGCGAAAATAGAAGGACAAGCCTCTTTCATAAGTGCTTGTTGTTCTTTCTCTATTTTTTTTCTGTTTTGAGAACATTTTCAAATGAAATGGAAGCAATAGGTTTGTCTATTCTTCCATGCATATCAACAAAAACATTCATACATTCTTGAATATCTTCAAATGTGACAACCATATTATGTGCATACTCTTGTTCATCAAACAATTCTGATTTGGTTTCATTAAACTTATGGAAATTTGCTTGAGGACTGCCATTTTGACTTTTAAATGAATGAATGGAAATAAGTTCATGTTCATAATCTTCTTGCAAATGTGAAAATCTAACATCATGCACTATTTCACAGTCTAGAATTCCCATGGATGCACTTTCAAAACCCTGATTTTCAAATGAATCAAATAAAACCACTGCCTCTTCATTACCTTTCTGTATTTCTGATTGAAAAATGGCATATGTCATTTTGTTGCTTTCCTGAAACTCTATGTTATTTGTTTGTTCATTGCTGGAAGTTTCCATAGATGTAGTTTCAGAATCCTCATCCATGTCTAGGCCACTTACAATTTGAATAACCATATCATTCATAGGGGGAGAAAGACAACCTTGAAACACTTTGTCTTGCTGAAAATCTTGTTGAATATCTTCATCAAGTTCAGGGGAAGGAAATTGACTTTCAACAATAATTTCTTGATCAGCTTCACTTTCAACCAAAGGAGGGGATACTATTTGTTGTTCGGATGAATATTCATAAATGGATTCTATGATTTCATCATCCATACACTCTTCATCACCAAAAACATTTTTAAGGTACTTAATGAAATGTTCATAAAATTCACAACAATCTTCAAACACTAAGAATGGAGGATTAGATTCTCCATAATGCTTAAAGAATGTTATGTGGAAATACTTTAGAGAGTATAAGATCCTTGTTTTAAACCTTCATACCATAATCTTCCTTTCCCCTCTAAGGTAGCCATAAACATTTTCATCAAAAAATCCTCATGAAATTCAACCCCCAGCTTACATATGTGCATGTGAAATGTAATCAAGTGCAAGGAAGCATCATTTCCTTTCCCATCTTCGAATTTAGGCAAATATTTTTGCCAATTTATGTTAGGAATGTGATATGGAAATCCAGGAACATGAGATCGATTCATTGGAGCATACCTTGCAGATATTGAACTCATCTTCAGACAGTGGAGTTGCTAATGATGTTTTGGAATCTGGATTCTGCATTGAGAGTGGAGTTGCCAGTGAAAATTTGAATTTCTGGATTCTTCTACCAGCAGAATCACCTTCAAACTGATTTTTTGATGTGTGGATTCGCTAGAGAAAAAATATAGCCAATATGTGCCTAAGTGTCTACTGCTCTCATACCTTAGAACTCAACCATGTCGTCCTTTCCCAAGGAACATTTTTCAATTTCGTCCCCGAGAACGACGCCAAAATTTTAGCACTCTGTAAATTTTGTCCAGTTGAATAGACAAACAACAAAGGTAACTGTTTCAACCTACTTTAGAGTTGGGCACTAGCCTGCTCAACTCAGAGAGGGCTCTCTCATTTCACTTGATATTTCTTTGGAAATCAGTGTCTAGATTGGTTTGTTTTGGGGGTTTTTGATAAATTTGTTGGCCAAGAAGGGGAGGGACACTCAGGGCTATGGAGTCAAAATTTCTGAAAATGAATGAAACATTGATTGGCCAATAGAATTCTCCAGAGGATAAAGGCTAAATGAGGCAATGAATCTGAGTTGTAAATAATATTTGTAGAGTGTAAGAGGAAGGGGAAAAACAAGTAACTGCATCAGAGCGTTATCAAAATGAATTCTGAATTAGTTAGGAAGAAATACACACAATTTAAATTGTTTTAGCCGAGAGCATCAAGGGATGAATTCTGGGCTTTTAACTATTCAATTTAAACAGATGAAAATGTAAATGGAATTAAAGAACAAAGGAAACACAAACAATGAAGGAAGACAAAACTCATATCATAGCCATTAGAATCTTTTCATAAATAGTTCAAATTGATTCTGCATATGTATTCAATTCAGTCCCAGAAAAATTACAATAGAGTCCAGAACCACCAGAATTGTGCCCTTTCACTTCTTCCCACCACTAATACACTCAAAACCTCTAACACTTATACAATTTGAGTTCCTTCAGTGTGTAACCGGTTACAATAACTGAAATGAAACGTTTCATCTTCTATAATGATTACAAATGACAGTTTTTAGAAAAAAAAATGTTTCATGATCCCTGCAGACTCCTTTGACGCTCCAACTCCTTCCTCTTCCACATCTTTGAAATGTCACTCATAATATTTCAAATATAATTGCATTTATCCATATTCTCATTAAACATTTGGGAATAATATATTTGAAATAAAAATAATTCCCAAATATTTTCTATCCTGTAGAATTAAATTTCCATAATTTAAATCATGCCCGTGGTTCTTTTAAAACCATGTCTTGTTTTTTCCAATTCACCATTTCACTATAAAAAACATTTATTTCTACCATTTCACATGAAAATTATTTACTGTGTTATGTTTTTCCAATTTACGGTTTCACTACGAAAAAAAATTTACTGTGTGTTTTTTCCAATTTACCATCTTTGGTAAAATACCTTTTATCTTCTTCTTTTACTCCTGTAAATCTTTGGATAAAGAATTATCCAAGTCTTTGTTCACGTGCATCTTCCCATTTAAATCTTTTTCATGGAAATAAACATTAATTTTTTTAATTTGTAAAACTTGAATCTTGCCTCCATAAAACCTTTTCTCCTTGAGGAAATTAATTTATTAGAAATTCCATATTTTTTGTTGAAATGCACTTGTGGAAAAATGCCGCATAATGAACATATGATAAATGGTGCATTTATTACATCGGGATTTGGCTAGAGTAGTTTGTTTTTACCTCCGATGTGCTCCACGTAAAAACACATGTCCACCAAATAAACCACGGTAGTTTTCCTCGGCCCGCCTTCACATAATTAACCTCCTCGTTACTTCAATCCCCGATATGTATGTGCGCCCTCCATCCAACCTTTGAATTTTCCACATTATAAATTGAGATTGGTGCCCATGATTTGACGTGATTCCATAAATTAAATATTGGATTAAATATAAATATAAATATTTTAATATAAAAATATTTATATTAATAATAATAAACCCTTTTTCTATTTTCTAAGGACTTTGGGCTTATGAGGCTTAACACATGACTTTGTGGATAGGATGAGGGTACTTAATAAAAATAATATTTTTTATTTTCAACGAGAATATGAAAATAAGGGTAAAAATGAATGAAGGTGATGGAACTAAGGGAATTAGATAAGCATTAAGTCTAGGTATAGGTTTGGGATATTTGCCAATTTTTTTATTCATGGAGGACATGACTATTATGGATGATCAATTGAGTGAAGGATTTAGGTGATAGGGGCTTGACAAAGCTAGTGAAAAAGTTTGAAAATCTAAGTGGAAAAATATCACAAGGACAAGATGCATTGGGAAAAATTAATGCAAATTAGTAGGTGATCTACATTCTGCCGAGTCTCATCAACTTTCGATATCGGGGGTTGGAAAAAATGGTTTTTGGTAGACCACTTTTTTCCCCAATGTACCTCTGAGGGCTCCACACTTCCATGAATGAAACCATGATAGTTTTTCCTGGCCCACCTTTGAATGATTATACTTCGCGCTGCTTCATTGCCTGATATGTGCCTTAGTCGTTAATCTGGACCGCTTCAAAATCGATGGTCTACCAGGTCCTACCTTTCATGCCTCCGCTATATTTGTCCATATTCCACCATATGTGACCCTATCCTCCAAACTATCATGCTTCCATCTCGATGTAGCTCCTCGCTAAATTTTTGAGACTTGGATCCTATCTAAAAAATGTTATGGTGATAACACATTCGTTATTAAGGTTGTTGACATTGATAAACCAAAGGATAACCCTACCATAATGTATACTACAACAGGTAATAATGATAATAACTATATCGGAAGGTGCTAATAAAGGAATGCCTCAAACATGGCCTTATTGGGGTCTAGATCAGTTTCTAACAAGACCTTCACCTACAACCAAGAGTGCATGTTAACCAATTTCTCATTTAGGGGCCTCTTCTCATGATCATCGCCCCTTGGATTCCGTTTTACCTTTTTTTCCAAGATGGTGAAATAAGGGTCATGCTTCCATCTCTTATTCCAAGGGAAATATAATTTCTTTAGGATCTAGGTATCCTCCCTTTCACCTTTATTATCTAAGAAAGCATAACCCTCCATGATAATGGGATAATTAGTGCAATTTTTCTTCTTGAATTTATGAAAATGGATTTCAATAATTTCTACCAACTATCTAACATACCCTAACAACAAAATCCTAAGAGTGGGGATCTTAAGAAGTCTATAGGGAGAAGATTCAAAACCATGCATCCTAATTTTAGATTTTAACCTTGTACAATATTTACTGCGAACGTTTTTTCAGTAAAAGATCAAAAAATATGCAATGGAAAATACAAACATTACACATAAATTTTTCCCCTGGAAAACCAAACCGGGAAAACCAACATATTCTATATTCATTCATAGTGATACATTGTTTACAATACAATATACATATAGGAGCCAACAACATCCAAAACCCTAACCCAATGACCTGGATTATTCAACAACCCCAATTCCTTAATCGGAAATAGAAAACCATCGGCAAAAACCATGTGCTGAAAAACCACCCAACAATGGACACAAAAATCAAGGCAACATGAAAAATGAGGAAAAAATGCAACACATTTCCCGAGATTTTTTTTTTCTCGAGGACACTGCTCCCGAACCCCCCCTGCATCCCCCAAAGGGGGGTATAGTGACCCCCCCCCTCAAACCCCCCTGCACACTCGGCACAATGCAGACACTACTACTCATGCAAAGAATATAACACATACCCAACATTCTCCCACTTGTTGTTTTCTTTGCATACAGGGGGTTACAGGGTTATATAGTCAACAATCCAGGGCAACAATGCCCATAGATTCTCTACGCCAAGAAAAATTCTTAGTGCTCACATATTTTTTTAATGAATCCACCTTCATCAACAACACTTTCTTTTCTTCAATCATGTCTCTCACAAAGTGATATTGAATATCAATATGCTTTGTCTTTGAATGATAATCTGGGTTCTTCGCCAGAAAAATTGCACTCTGACTGCCACAATCTATCCTTACAACTTGTTGTACCAACCCAATACCTGAAAAAAATATATGTAATCATATTGTTTCCTTACTTGCATGAGTGGCTACCATGTATTCACCTTATGTAGTTGAAAGTGGCATTACAACTTGTCTTTTTCTCATCCAACTTATTGCTCCTCCAAACAAGTTAAACGCATACCAACTTGTAGATCTCCTACGATCCAAATCTCTAGCCCAGTCTACATCCACAAAGCCATGTATATCCAACACTCTATCCAACACTCTATCCAATCTCGGTCTTCCTTGGTAGCACAAACCATAGCTAGCAGTGCCATG
Source organism: Picea engelmannii (assembly GCA_009831015.1). Classification (NCBI taxonomy): domain Eukaryota; kingdom Viridiplantae; phylum Streptophyta; class Pinopsida; order Pinales; family Pinaceae; genus Picea; species Picea engelmannii. The sequence continues at coordinate 487,876 of ML787578.1, forward strand.
GAAATACCTGAAAACCCTTTTTACTGTTGTCCAATGCTCCTTCCTTGGTTTTGACATATCCCGCTCAAAACTCCCATTGCATGTGAAATGTCCGGTCTAGTACAAACCATTGCATACATCAAATTGCCAACTGCACTCACATATGGAACACAAGACATGTCCTCCTCCTCTTCCTGTGTCTTGGGACACTGATCCACAAATACCTTTACACCAACAAGAATAAGAACCTTGACCAATTTACATTTCTACATATTAAACCTATGCAATATTGTCTCGGCATATTTTATCTGATTTAACTAGAGTTTCCTCCTTTTCCAATCTCTTTTAATTTCCACGCCCAAAATGAAATTTAAAGCACCGAGATCCTTCATGTCAAATTTAGAGGACACTGATTTTTCACATCCTGGATAATATCCTTATTGTTTCCTATCAACAACATGTCATCCACATACAAGACCAAATAAATCAAATAATCACCAATTAATTTAAAATACACACAATGATCCTCTTTGCTTCTTGTGAAACCAAGTCCCAACATATAAGTATCAAATTTGTGATACCACATCCTTGGTGATTGTTTTAAACCATACATGGAATTTTTTTAGCTTACATACCATCTCCTTCTTTCCATTCACAACAAAACCTTTTGGTTGCTTCATATAGATTTCTTCTTCTAGATCACCATGTAGGAATGTTGTCTTCACATCCATCTATTCTACTTAAAAATAAAATGCAACATCAATAGATAACATAAATCTTATAGAGGTTAACTTGGCAATAGGAGAAAAAATCTCACCAAAATCAATTCCCTCAACCTGGGTATAACCCTTTTCTACTAACCGAGATTTTTATTTCTCCACTTTTCCTTCTGCATTCAACTTCTTTTTAAATACCCATTTTATACCAATAAGATTTCTTACAGTCGGAAACTCCACTAGATCCCAAGCCTCATTCTTATCCAAGGCTGCCATTTCTTCGTCCATGGCCTTTTCCAGAGATTTCCATCCTTTGAATCCACTGCCCCCGTGACAGTTCTAGGATCATCATCAGTAATAGACAAAGAAAAAATTGAATTGAAATCAGATGGAGTATACCTTTCTAGTAGCCTTCTTTCTCAAACTGATCTCCTCAAAACTAGAGTATGATGATCTTCTTATTCTGATCCATGTTCTTCTGTAGAGTCGGATTCATCATCCTTTAAATCAAACTCTATTTTCTTTGGCTCTTCCTTACTTGGTATGACTTCTTGTTTAACAATATCCTTCATTTCTCTAAATACCACATCTCGACTATATACTACCTTCTTAGTTTCTGGGCTCCAAAGCTTATAACCTTTGAGACCATCTTTATATCCAATAAAGATACACTTTTTAGCCTTATTATCTAGCTTACTCCTATTTTCCTTTGGAACATGAACATATGCATCACATCCAAATACCTTGAGATGTCTACGAGAAGGTTTCTTACCAGTCCATACCTCTTGTGTAGTCTTTTCATCCAACATCGATGAGGCTGATATGTTAACTAGGTAACATGACGTACCCACTACCTCTGCCCATAATTCTTTCCCTAACCCGACACCACTGAGCATGCACCTTTATTTTTCCATCAACATCCTATTCATCCTTTCTACAACTCCATTCTACTGAGGTGTATATGGATTATTCTTCTGCCTTGCTATACCACACTTCTTATAGAATTCTTCAAATTCATTCACACAAAATTCTCCATCATTATCTGTCCTCAACACCTTAATTCTTTTCTTTGTTTGATTCTCAACAAGAGCCTTAAAATCTTTAAACCTATCAAAGAATTCAAATTTCTTCCTAAGGAAATATATCCAAGTATTCCTCGAGAATTCATCTATAAATGAGACATAGTACACAGATTTTCCCAATGATGGGAGTGAAACAGGTCCAAAAACATCACTGTGAACTAGCTATAAAATTCCTTCTGCCCTTGTTGCACCATAGGGGAATCTTACCCGATTCTGCTTCCCATATACACAATTTTCACATAAATCAAAATCTAGAGAGAAGTTAGACATACCTTCAACCATACCTTTACTGTGTAGTAGTCGAAGACCCTTCTCTCCGATATGCCCCAGTCTTTGGTGCCACAACATAACCTTTTCTCCAAAGACTGTAGGAGTTATTTCTTCTTCAACTCCAATATAAGGAACAATGAAACTATTACACCCATCACTAATAGTTCTTCCTTGCAGCTTATACAGAGTTCCAAACCGAACTCCCTTCAACAACACCATTTCTCCTCTAACCATCCTATAGGTTTCCTTTTCAAATATTGTTTTTACCCCTGCATCATCCATTTTTCTTACATAAATCAAATTTCTGGCCAAACCTGGGATGTGTAGAACACCAGGAACTATTCTAATCCTTCCATCTATGGGCCTCAACTTGAGTTTTCCTCATCCTATGATTCTAGTTGTTGAATCATCACCTAAGAAAACATTACCTCCATCATACCATTCATATTCATAGAACCACTCCCTGTGAGGAGTTATATGAAAGGATGCACCTGAGTCAACTAACCATGCCTCATGATCTACATGTGTGCTTGAATAAGCCAAGTACACATCCCCTCCTTCTTCCTTGGAGGTATTTTCTTTTGTAGAAGGAGATTCTTCAGATCCCTTCTTTTTCTCAACTTTGGATCTACACTGCTTCTTGTAGTGCCCTTCTTTTCCACATCTCCAACATACCTTTACAAACTTTCTGGGAGATTTAGATCTACCCTTAGAATTAGATCTCCAACTTGAGAACTTAGATCTATTTCTTTCCTGGGAGCATCCTCTTGCAAATAATACATCTATGCTCTGTCCTTCCATATTCTTTCGTCTCATCTCCTTCGACAACAAGGATAAGACCACTTCATCAAACTTCGAGGCAGTTGTATTACTACCTATGGCCACAACCAGACTATCCCACGAGTCTGGTAAAGAACATAGTAAACTGATACACTTATCTTCATTTGAAATTTTAATCTCAATGGATACTAACTGACTTACCACAGTATTTAAAACATTCAAATTCTCTTCCACCGAGTCTCCATCTCTTATCCTCAGATTATACATCTTCTTTCTCAGGAATAGTTTATTTACTAGGGACTTAGATTGATACAACTTCCCCAACTTATCCCATAAATCCTTGGTTGTAGCTTCCTTGGACACATTCAATAATACTGAATCTGAGAGACACAATCGGATTGTGCTCTTCGCCTTCCGATCCAACTTTTTCTAGTCATCTGCTAAAGTTCCTGTAGGTGCAGTACGTGGAACTACCGTGATACACTGATCTCTATCGACCAATAGATATTCCATATTGAGCTTCCATAACTCAAAACTTTTCCCATTAAACTTCTCGATCTCCATTTTCAAATTGCTTGCCATTTATTTTCACCTGAAAAAACAATACCACGGATCTCCCACTATAACAAGGATTATCACAGTCCCAAGCCAAACCCTTGAACTCAAAGACGTCCCCCTGAAGCCAACAAAGCTCTGATACCAAATGTATATTTTAACCTTCTACAATATTTACTGCAAATAGATTTTCAGTAAAAGAACAAAAAAGATACAATGGAAAATACAAACATTACACAGAGATTTTTCCCCTGGAAACCCAAACCGAGAAAATCAACATATTTTATATTCATTCATAGTGATACATTGTTTACAATACAATACACATATAGGAGCCAATGGAATCCAAAACCCTAAACCAATGGCATGGATTAGTCAACAACCCTAATTCCTTAACCAAAAATAGAAAACCGTCGACAAAAACCATGTGCCGCAAAACCATTGAACAATGGACACTAAAATTGAGGCAACATGGAAAATGAGGCAAAAATGAAACATGTTTCTCGAGGCAATGTTTTTTCTCAGGGGTGTTTCCCTNATGACAACTTCCTAAACTCCTAACATAGATCGAAGTTTGGAAAACTTCACTTCTATAAGGGACTTTGTGAAAATGTTTGCAACTTGATCATTGCACCTTGGATGCCTTTTTACTTTTTTTTTTCTTTTTTTTCTTCGAGATGGTGAAATAAGGGTCATGTTTCCATATCTTATCCCAAGGGAAATCTAATTTATTTAGGATCTAGGTATCCTCCCTTTCACCTTTATTATCTAAGAAAGCATAACCCTCCATGACAATGAGATAATTAGTGTGGTTCTTCTTCTTGAATTTATGAAAATGGATTTAATTAATTTCCACCAACTATCTAACATATCCTAACACAAAAATCTCGAGAGTGGGGATATTAAGAAGTCTATAGGGAGAAGATTCAATAACATGCATCCTAATAATACAAAAATATTCTCCTAGAAACTATTCACCCTTCCTATGATCAACACCCAATTTTAGGTAGGGTTGGATCTCCTCATGCATTCTTTTGGGATCCTTCCTTGTTATGACTATGAATGTAGTGAACATGAAATTGTTTATAAAATCAAACATGGAGGACTCTGGTTCACTCTTCATGACCCCATGGTAGCAAGTCAGTGCATGTAGCAGACTTGCCATATTGGAAATTTTGTATCCCTAAATGAGACAGAGAGTGGATTTTATAGAAAATGAATAGATACACCATGTATGAAGGGTAGTGGAATAATTTTTCAACCTTAAAATTATCCAATTGATGCCTCATTTCTATGGTTATGGCCTTCTCGTGCATGAAAGAGGGGATTGAGTGGACATGGAAAATTTTAAGGATGACCAACATGATTTTAAATCCTAAATGTTTGATAACACATGTGTTCCAATAGAAGATGAACAACTTTAGTAACCACTAACACAACCAGATAAAATATTAACACATCGATGTTTTTACGTGGAAAAACCCAAGCGGGAAAACATCCACCACCCTAGCCAACATGGCCACTTGAGGAAATTTATTAATGCAAAAAAAAATATTACAAGAGAGTTTCTCACAATCGGTCATCAAAAAATGACCCTCCATGCTCCTTAAATAGATATCATGGACCAATTGAGTGTTAAGTCACAAATCAATGTAGCCATTAATATCAAGGAGAATATGATTCTTTAGATCACTCTATGTCGGGAACATATCGTGACCATCAGATTACAAATGCATAATAATGCATACTAAATAAACACACTTAGAAATAGACTTTAACTTGATGACACATTAGACCAAGTTGATCTTAACTAACTCCTAAGTGTCTAGATATCCTAACACCCCCCCTTAAGAACAACTTGGGATAGGATTGAAGGATTTATAGAGGTGACACAATAGGAGAAAAAATGAGGCATTAGAGCCTATCCCCATTTAATGACAACTTCCTAAACTTGTAACATAGATCGAAGTTTGGAAAACTTCACTTCTATAAGAGACTTTGTGAAAATGTATGCAACTTAATCATCACACCTTGGATGCCTTTTTACCTTTTTTTTTCGAGATGGTGAATTGAGGGTCATGCTTACATCTCTTATCCCAAGGGAAATCTAATTTCTTCAAGATCTAGGTATCCTCCCTTTCACCTTTATTATCTAAGAAAGCATAACCCTCAATGACAATGAGATAATTAGTGGAATTATTCTTCTTGAATTTATGAAAATTGATTTCGTTAATTTCCACCAACTATATAACATACCCTGACACAAAAATCCCGAGAGTGGGGATCTTAAGAAGTCTATAGGGAGACGATTCAATCCCATGCATCCTAATCATACAAAAATAATCTCCTAGAAACTAGTCACCCTTCCTATGATCAACACCCAATTTTAGGTAGGGTTGGATCTCCTCAGGCATTCTTTTGGGATCCTTAATTGTTAAGACTATGAATGTAGTGAACATGATTTTTTTTATGAAATCAAACATGGAGGAGTCTTGTTCACCCTTCATGACCCCATGGTAGCTAGTCAATTCATGTAGTGGATTTTCCATATTGGAAATTTTGTATCCCTAGATGAGACAAAGAGTGGATTTGATAGAAAATGAATAGATAAACCATGTATGAAGGGTAGTGGAATAACTTTTCAACCTTAAAATTATCCAATTTATGCCTCATTTCTATGGTTATGACCTTCACGTGAATGAAAGAGGGGATTGAGTGGACATGGAAAATTTTAAGGATGGCCAACATGATTTCAAATCCTAAATTTTCGACAACACGTGTAATCCAATAGAGGACAAACACCTTCAGTAACCACTTACATAACCAATTCAAAGATTAACACATTGATTTTTTTACGTGGTAAAACTACAACGGGAAAAAATCCACAACCCCAACTAACATGGCCACTTGAGGCAATTTATTAATGCAAAATAAAAATATTACAAGAGAGTTTCTCACAATCGATCATCAAAAAATGATCCTCCATGTTCTTTAAATAGATATCATGTACTAATCGAGGGTTAAACCACATATCAATGTATCCATTAAGATGGAGGAGAATATGAGTCTTTAGATCACTCTATGTTGGGAACATATCGTGACCATCAGATTACAAATGCATAATAATGCATAGTAAACAAACACACTTAGAAACACACTTTAACCTAATGACACATTAAACCAAGTTGATCTTAACTAACACCTAAGTGTATAAATATCCTAACACCCCCCCTTAATAACAACTTGGGATAGGATTGAAGGATTTATAAAGGCGACACAATAAGAGAAGGAAGGAGGCATTAGTTCCTATCCCCATTTATTGATAACTTCCTAAACTTGTAACATAAATCGAAGTTTGGAAACCTTCACTTCTATAAGATACTTTGTGAAAATGTCCACAACTTGATCATCACACGTTGGATGATTTTTTACCTTTTTTTCCGAGATGGTGAAATGAGGGTCATGTTTTCATCTCTCATCCCAAGGGAAATATAATTTGTTCAAGATGTAGGTATCCTCCCTTTCACCTTTATTTTCTAAGAAATCATAACCCTCCATGACAATGAGATAATTAGTGCAGTTCTTCTTCTTGAATTTATGAAAATGGATTTCATTAATTTCCACCAACTATCTAACATACCCTAACAAACAAATCCTGAGAGTGGGGATATTAAGAAGTCTATAGGCAGAATATTCAATCCCATGCATCGTAATCATATAGTAATATTCTCCTAGAAACTAGTCACCCTTCCTATGATCAACACCTAATTTTAGGTAGGGTTGGATCTCCTCATGAATTCTTTTGGGATCCTTCCTTGTTATGACTATGAATGTAGTGAACATGAATTTTTTTATGAAACCAAACATGGAGGAGTCTTTCAACCTTCATGACCCCATGGTAGCTAGTGAATGCATGGAGTGTGATGCAGGAGCATCGCTCCAATCCCAGCTACGCGCCAGCCAACACATCATACGGGCGCATTCAATGGGATGGAGAGAGGCGCAACCCTCTCACTTTTTAAATTTGAATTTGTATTAAATGTTTTGTAAGGACATAGAGCCAAAATCCACGTGTATGTGCAAGATTAGTTAAAGGATGCCTTAAATAGGTTGTAAGGATGGGATCTAGATCCGATCCGGACTAGACAGCCATTCATTGTAAATTGAATGTAGTTAATGAGAGTAGGTAGCTTGGAGGGAAGAGCTCGAGGAGCCCGCTTTTGTAAAAAAGATCCTTTGTATGTATGATTGGTTGGTAGAGTCAAGTAGAGAAGAGAGGAGAGATGAGACTCTATTACAGTCCATGCTCAAAACACATTGTAAATAGGCATTCCTGAATTAATATAAACAAGAGAAGTTTTTCCTGCAATGATTTTGTGTTTATGGATGAATGTCTTCATGTGTTATTTTATGTTGTAGATGTATGATTAGGTGTGAATTTGTAGGTGATATATAGACTTATTTATCTATCTATGAGTTCTTTGATTCTAGGTCTGGGTTCTTTGAGTCTTCATGCAAGAGAGTGCATGATAGGACACTGTGAGTTCTCAAATCCAGTGTAGGAGTGCACTTCTGAATTCTGTGGAATTTCAGACAAGGACATGCCAGGAGGGCACACCAGCGGAAGTCATTGACTCAAGGAGAGGCCTCAAGTTTGTTGAACACCTTGAAGGAAGAACTGTGCAGAGGAGAGCACATAGAGAACATAATCACTGAGGGATTTTGTGGAAGCTCTGCCAAGAGGGCATTGAGCGAATGCACTGGATGCATTGAGGAAAACTCTTGTTTGAGTTCAGAGGGAAAACAAAATCACTGAGGGATTCTGGAAGCTCTACCAAGAGGGCATTGAGAAAGTGCAAATAGTGCATAGGAGAACTCTATCTTGAGTTCAGTGAGAAGACAGAACCACTATAGGTTTTGTAGAGCTCTTTCAGGAGGGCATTGAGCAAGTGCAAAGAGTGCACAGAGGAAATCTTGCTTGAGTTCAGAGAGAAGAAGAAGTTTCATAGGAGAACCTTCAAAGGGTTACTGAACACCCTGCAGGCTCAAAAAGGAGTGCTTGAGCAGGAAGTTGCCAAATTTCACTTCCATCCCTTCAAGGAAAGAAAGGGATAGAGACCTTAGAGTCTAAGCAATTGAAGCTCAAGAAGGACAAATACTTGTGCAAAGAGTGCACCAGAACAACACCTGAGTATAGTGTTGATAGATAGCCATATGAAGGCTCGTTAAGCATAGGGGGTGTGCACGGAGTGAACTGATATCGAGTTCAAAGGCTCAGGAGGAGCAATGCCTTCGTGCATAGAGCCACAGCCAAGAGGAGAAGAAGGCCCAGAAGACCCTTTGGAGGGTTCAGAGTTGCAAATATTAGGAGGGACAGCGTCCTTAAAATGCAGGCGGGAGCTGAGGTTACAGGCTTCACAGAGGAAGCAAAGGTCGAGGCCTTTGATACTCAGAAAATCTTCCAATTCAAGAAGAAACTGCAAGCTCAGTGGGGAGCTACAACTACCATTGATTCAGAAATTGGAGGAGATCTAGACCATTGAGCTTCATGTCCAGGCAACAGTAGGAAGAGAGCATAGGTAGGAAAGAACAGAGGAAGACAACAGATCTGGACCGTCAGATCTTTCATAGATAGTCGATAGCCATCGGATCTGGGAGGAGCTGCACAAGGTTTAACCTTCATATGCGAAGAAGAGAGGACCCACGAAGTCCCGAAAAGCATCGAGACCGTCCATCATTGAAGAGGACGCGTGGCAGAGATCCAAACCCATCGGGGTTTCAGATACCGAGAGATTGAAGGACCAAGAGTTGAGGAGTCACTGCATCACGAACTCCCGGTTCGTGAAGTTTCGAAGAAGGAGTCATTGGATTGAGGAGCGCACAACCATAGATCAAAGAGGAGGTAAGGCTTCAGACAATCAAGTTTCAGAGTTTCGAGAGTCTAGAGGGAGAGTTGCATGGTCAACACAACTCCCGGAATCGTGAAGAGTGAAATGCCAATAGGAGGGTCCCAGGTAAGCAGGCCAGAGGACATGTGGAAAGAGATCAAGGGTTCGGGAAGTCCCCAAAAGGCCCATTTCGGCATTCCTTCTACCAGGGGATGAAAAGGGAAAGAGTCGGGACTCTTGACCCACAAAACCCCGAAAGGATGTGAGCCACCGATCAATATTGGATCATAGTCGTTGATCTCTCATCAGAGGTACTTCAGTATATCGGATACCGAGAGTGCAAAGGGGCAAGGATTGTTGCAACCTTGCATCGCAAAGTCCCGAAACACAAAAACCCAAAAGCGTTCAGAGGAGTAGCGTCGGGTCATGGGATAGGGTCTCTTGGATAAGATCTAAGCAGGGAGCCGGTCACAGATTTCGGCATTTCAGAGTTTGGCTATTCAACAATTTCTAATGACAAGGAGCTGGGGCACAAAGTATTGAAAACCCTGAAGTTGCGAAGACGCGACATATCTTGGAGTGGGGTTGTGATCACACATTTCGACAATTTGGGATTCAGCATTTCAGCCATCCCGAGGACAAGGAGTTGGAACGCTTGGCATTGGAAGTCCCGAAATCGCGAAACGCGACACACCTTCGAAGTTAGACTGCGGTCATGGAGGGAGCAGTCACATGGACGAGATGTGGGTTGGGGATAAGTGTCATTGAATCCATTTCAACTTGTTGGCACTTCGAAGTTTGGGGGATCGAGGAGCCAGAGAACTCGACAGAAGGATTCACGAAGTTGTGAAACCCGAAGTTCTGAATTAGGAAAAGTCCCGATCGTGTTTGGGCCAAAGGTTACATATTTTGGTGGTCGTGTGGAGGTGGAAACTCGCGCCTAGTGCACATTGTGTAGGTGGGTTTTTGGAAGGACATGTGGATCAAGTTCGTGGGGTTCCATAGAGGGTCCGAAAGAACTGTTCCAGTTCTGCGGATCTAAAAGGAAGAGCGATCATGTGCAGATCTTGGCTTGAGGGTCGGGGGTCTGCATCATAGTGGACTTTCCATATTGGAAATTGTGTATCCTTAGATGAGACAGAGAGTGTATTTGATATAAAATGTATAGATACACCATGCATAAAGGGTAGTGAAATAAATTTTCAACCTTAAAATATCCAATTGATGCCTCGTTTCTATTTTTATGGCCTTCACGTGCATGAAAGAGGGGATTGATTGTACATGGAAAATTTTAAGGATGGCCAACATGATTTCAAATCCTAAATGTTCAAAATAACCTATATTCCAATAGAGGACGAACACCTTCAATAACCACTCACACATCCAGATCAAAGATTAACACATCGATGTTTTTACATGGTAAAACCCTAGCATGAAAACATCCATGACCCCAACCAACGTGGCCACTTGAGGCTATTTATTAATGAAAAATAAAAATATTGCAAGAGAGTTTCTCACAATCGATCATAAAAAAAAGACACCTCATGATCTTTAAATAGATACCATGGACCAATCAAAGGTTAAGCCACATATCAATGTAGCCATTAAGATCGAGTAGAATATGATTCATCGGATCACTCTATGTCGGGAACATATCGTGACCATCATATTACAAATTCATAATAATGGATACTAAAGAAACACACTTAGAAACACACTTTAACCTAACAACACATCATACCAAGTTGATCTTAATTAACTCCTAAGTATCTAAATATCCTAACTTCGCCCCTTACGAACAACTTGGGAAAGGATTGAAGGATTTATAAAGGAGACACAATAGGAGAAGGAAGGAGGCATTAGAGCATATCCCCATTTAATGAAAACTTCATAAACTCGTAGCATAGATCGAAGTTTGGAAAACTTCACTTCTATAAGATACTTTATGAAAATGTCTGCAACTTGATCATCACACCTTGGATGCTTTTTTACCTTTTTTTCCGAGATGGTGAAATGAGGGTCATGCTTCCATCTCTTATCCCAAGGGAAATCTAATTTCTTCAGGATATAGGTATCCTACCTTTCACCTTTATTATCTAAGAAAGCATAACCCTCCATGAAAATGAGATAATTAGTGTAGTTCTTCTTATTGAATTTATAAAAATGGATTTCATTAATTTCCACCAACTATCTAACATACACTAAAACAAAAATCATGAGAGTGGGGATCTTAAAAATTCTATAGGGAGAAGATTCAATCCCATGCATCCTAATCATACATAAATATTCTCCTAGAAACTAGCCACCCTACCTATGATCAACACCCAATTTTAGGTAGGGTTGGATATCCTCATGCATTCTTTTGGGATCCTTCCTTGTTATGATTATGAACGTAGTGAACATGAAATTGTTTATGAAATAAAAAATGGAGGAGTCTGGTTCACACTTCGTGATCCCATGGTAGCTAGTCAATGCATGTAGTGGACTTGCCATATTGGAAATTTTGTATCCCTAGATGAGACTGAGAGTGGGTTTGATAGAAAATGAATAAATACACCATGTATGAAGGGTAGTGGAATAAATTTTCAACCTTTAAATTATCCAATTGATTCCTCATTTCTATGGTTATGGCCTTCATGTGCACAAAACATGGGATTGAGTGGACATTGAAATTTTTAAGGATGACCAGCACGATTTCAAATCCTAAATTTTTGAAAACACATGTATTCCAAGAGACGACATACACGTTCAGTAACCACTCACACAATAGATCAAATATTAATACATCGATGTTTTTACATGGTAAATCCCCAAAGGGAAAACATCCATGACCCCAACCAGCGTGGCCACCTGAGGCAATTTATTAATGCAAAATAAAAATATTACAAGAGAGTTTCTCACAATCAATCATCACAAAATGACCCACCATGCTCTTTAAATAGATATCATGGACCAATCGGGGGTTAAGCCACAAATCAATGTGTCCATTAAGACTGAGGAGAATATGAGTCATCATATAACTCTATGTTGGGAATATATCGTGACCATGGGATTACAAATGCATAATAATTCATACTAAATAAACACACTTTAACCTAACAACACAGTAGACCAATTTGATATTAACTAACTCCTAAGTGTCTAAATATCCTAAGATCCCCCCTTAAGAACAACTTGGGATAGGATTGGCAGATTTATAAAGGAAACAAAATAGGAGAAGGAAGGATGCATTAGAGCCTATCCCTATTTAATGACAACTTCCTAAAATCGTAACATAGATCAAAGTTTGGAAAACTTCACTTCTATAAGATGTTGGATTACTGAGAGGGGGGTGAATCAGTAATAGAGAAATTCAATCCTTTTTAACCACAAAATGCAAGTGTTATATCAATGTAGCATTATCATCCAATAGTTTCAGAGTAAATAAACAATGAACAAATGAGCAATCATACACATACACAGTACACCAGTGTTTTTACGTGGAAACCCAAAGCAAGAGAAAACCACATAATGCTTTTTCTTATATGTCTTTAAGAATTACATTCATTGGAAGCACCAACTTCCTTTGTTTTCCAGCTGCAACTGGAAGGACCCTCCAATCCCCTAGTTTCTCAGGATACAACCTGAGGGAAGGTCCAACTCTCCAATTTTCTAGCTACAACCAGAAGGAGGCTACAACCCCCTATGTTCTCTAGCTACAATCGGAAGGTGGCTACAACCCCCTGTCCTTGCCCCATCCGACCGCCTTAAAATATAAGTAGAATGATGGAACCACTGTCACACTATCACTATGAGATATACTGTTATAAACCTGTACCAATCAACCAACACCAAAAAACCTATAACAACTTGTACCAATAACTTGTGCCAACGTGTACCATACATCAACATGTACCATAAACAAATGCATCAACCATGCACCAAACTTGTACAAACAACCTGTCACAATAACCTGTCCAAACATCCTATCACAACAACTTGACTCATCAATCTTATCAACCAAATCAAATCTACTCACCAAGATCAATCACCAAGACAACTCTCAACCATATGCACAATATCACCAAGATGTGCATCAACCAAGCATATCACAACAAATCATAATCATCGCCAAGCTCAATATGTGCTTCTAATAATATACCAAGACAAGTATGCTACATCATCCATAAACCATGTGTCAACAATACTACTAACAAGTTCCCAACTATACACCTCATGTATGTGCCAACTCATCAACTACTTGTCTCAACCATGTACCCAACATGTACCTCAACAAAAATCCCTCAAACATGAACCAATACTAAAATTCAGTAGATCTACCTCAGATCAACTCTACAGCAAGCCATAAACTCCCAAGAGGGCATCCAACATATTTAAAAGGAAAACCCTCAACTTGATTCATAAATTCAACACTACACATGAAAACCATACCCTTTTTTGTTCTTGTAGTGTTTTGTTGCCGCTGTTTTGTTTCTGCAAATCCACCACTGCGATTTTTTTGCCACGATTTTTTCTGCTGCACCTTTCCTACTGCGATTTTTCTGCCGCACTTTTTCTTCCGCAGTTTTCCTGCCACAATTTTCCTACAACACTTTTTCTGCTGCAATTTTTCTGCTGCAATTTTTCTATCACACTTTTTCTGCCACAGTTTTCTTGCCGCATTTTTTCTACCGTAGTTTTCCTGCCGCACTTTTTTTGCCACACTTTTTCTCTATCAATAATACCTTCCCAAATAACCTTTCACAAAATAGATAGTCAATGATATTCAAGTGTGATTAGAATGAGAGACCCTTGCATCTCATTTATACTTGTATGTAGATTCCTCAAGGGGTTACCTTCTAACCATATTAACCCACTTTCCTTATTTTAGGATTAACCCACTTATAACCACTTGTCCACTTAACTTAACCACTTTCCATAATTAGTAAGTTCTCTATTAACTTTATTATTTAAATAATTTATTTTGCATCCTCTTTGACTTACAGTATACTCATCACTTCACTTTATTATTTAAATAATTTCTTCTTTTCAAACACTTTGACTACTTTCACCTTTTGGGGCTTCTAGATGACTCATGAGGGTTCCCCAACTTCACATGGCCATAACTCTCTAATCGTGAGGATTTATGTGACGTTCCACATACCACTGAAAATGGCATGGCATGTACTATCCATCTAGAATAGTTTTATCTGCAAATATATAAAAAATAATACCATTATCCATCAAATAAATTTGGGTCCATTACCAAAACCTTTATGCTACCAGAATTCACTACCAAACTTTCTTCAAGGGTTGACATCAATGACGACCAATCCAATTAATAAACATAAGAGACTTTTTGAAAATTTCTGCAACTTGATCATTGCACCTTGGATGATTTTTTACCTTTTTTCCAAGATGGTGAAATGAGGGTCATGCTTCCATCTCTTATCCCAAGGGAAATCTAATTTCTTCAAGATCTAGGTATCCTCCCTTTCACCTTTATTATCTAAGAAAGCATAACCCTCCATGACAATGAGATAATTAGTGTGGTTTGTATTCTTGAATTTATGAAAATGGATTTCATTAATTTCCACCAACTATCTGACATACCCTAACACAAAAATCATAAGAGTGTGGATATTAAGAATTCTATAGGGAGAAGATTCAATCCAATGCATCCTAATCATACATAAATATTCTCCTAGAAACTAGTCACCCTTCCTATGATCAACACCCAATTTTAGGTAGGGTTGGATCTCCTTAGGCATTCTTTTGGGATCCTTCCTTGTTATGACTATGAATGTAGTGAACATGAAATTGTTTATTAAATCAAACATGGGGGATTCTGGTTCACCCTTCGTGACCCCATGGTAGCTAGTCAATGCATGTAGTGGAATTTCGGTATTGGAAATTTTGTATCCCTAGATGAGACATAGAGTGGATTTGATAGAAAATGAATAGATACACTATGTATGAAGGGTAGTGGAATAAATTTTCAACCTCAAAATTATCCAATTTATGCCTCATTTCTATGGTTATGGATTTCATGTGCATGAAAGAGGGGATTGATTGGACATGGAAAATGTTAAGGATGGCCAACATGATTTCAAATCCTAAATGTTCGAAAACACATGTATTCCAATAGAGGACGAACACCTTCAATAACCACTTACACAACTAGATAAAATATTAACACATCGATGTTTTTACGTGGTAAAACACCAGCGAGAAAAAATCCACAACCCCAACAAACATGGTCACTTGAGGAAATTTATTAATGCAAAATAAAATAATTACAAGAGATTTTCTCACAATAGATCATCAAAAAATGACCCTCCATTCTCTTTAAATAGATAGCATGGACCAATAGAGGGTTAAGCCACATATCAATGTAGCCATTAAGATCGAGGAGAATATGAGTTGTCAGATCACTCTATGTTAGGAACATATCGTGACCATCAGATTACAAATTCATAATAATGCATACTAAAGAAACACACTTATAAACACACTTTAACCTAATGACACATTATACCAAGTTGATCTTAACTAACTCCTAAGTGTCTAAATATCCTAACATCCCCCCTTAAGAAAAACTTGGGATAGGATTGAAGGATTTATAAAGGAGACACAATAGGAGAAGGAAGGAGGCATTAGAGCCTATCCCCATTTAGTGACAACTTCCTAAACTCGTAACATAGATCAAATTTTGGAAAACTTCACTTCTATAAGAGACTTTGTGAAAATGTCCGCAACTTGATATTCTATAGGGAAAAAGAGCACTTCAATAATCAAATCATGAATGAGCTTTATGATGAATTACGTGTGTAGCTCGATGTGTTTTCTGCATTGATGTTGAACTAGATCTTTAGTGAGCTTGATGACACTCTGATTATCGCACGAGAGGGTGGTCAGATGATACTAAGGGAATACAAAATCTAAAAGGATTTTTCGAATCCAAAAGGATTCTTGACTTGTATTAACCACTCCTCAGTACTATGCTTTTGCTAAAGAGAGAGAAATAACATGTTGTTTCTTACAACACCAAGTGACAGGTCTAGAACCAAGGCTAAAAACATAACTTGTAGTAGAATTTCAATCATCAGGGTCATTGAATGAATTTGAATAAGTGAAACAAACCAACAAAGGATCCCCCCTTGATTTGCAATGTATCCCAAATTGAATTGTACCCTGGACATACCAAAGTATCCTTTTAGTTTCTTTCCAATGGCTTTCATGGGTTTTTTCCATATATCGAGCAATAACACCAACAAAAAATGAAATATCAGGATGGGTATGAGTCAAACATAAGAGGATACCAACTACCTTATGATACAAAGTGGCATCAACTTCAAGATAAGTACATGTAGTAACAAGTTTGACTCCAAACTAGAAGGGAGAATGGGTTGGTTTAGAATCATCCATGTGAAAGTGACAAAGAAGGTCACAAGCATACTTATACTAGGAAAGAAATATTCCCTCCCCAGTTTGTAATACTTGGAGGCCAAGGAAATAATGCAAATATCCTAAGTATGTCATTTCAAATTTATGTTTAAGGATGGATTCCACATGGGTTAAAAATTTAGGGTCACTTCTAGTGAGGATAAGGTCATCACCATAAAGAACAAGGATTATGAGATGGCTTCCTATTTTCTTGGTATAGAAATTAGGGTTAGAATGACATCTAGAAAATTAAATTTCAAGAAGAAAGATTTCCATTTTGGCATACCAAGCTTGAGGAGCTTTCTTAATAACATAAAGTGATTTCTTAAGGTGACAAACAAGGAGGTTGTTACATGTAAATTTATCCTTGAAAATCCCCATGAAAGAAGGTGGATTTAACATCCATTTGATGGACCTCCCATTGTTACACATCAAATTTCCACACTTGTATAATGTGTCACACATGGCGCAAACATCACGTTCTAAGTGTCACAAATGTCGCATGTGGTACAAATTTCACATCATAAGTGTTGCAAGTGTTGCACCCAAATTGTCACAAGTGTTGTAACATGCCTCATACACTTTTGGTAAGTGTCACAACTCAATCGACACCATGAAAAAAATTGTCACAACCCCTAAATCATGTTGGAAGGAAAAGCCCCATCATTTGGCAATCAAAACATACTTTTTCACTTGGGATTTTGTCCATCTTTGAGCATTTAAGAAGACTAGCGCTCCCCTGCCCATGCTTAGGGAGCAACGATGCTCCCTATTCCATGCTAGGGGGGCACCATGGTGTTGTTTCTTCAGCTTTAAGGGGGCTCCATTGTTGGTTGGTGGAAATCATGGTGAATCCCACCTTCTTCTAAGGAAAAACTTTGAAAGGCTGGGGTTGTTTTGGCATGAATCCTACTCTATATCTCTATCTAAAGAAACAATCATAACTTATGGAGCCATATCCTAAACCTATTCCAAAAGTACTCAAGGTGGTTGAGCTTCTCAAATCCTATAGATTGGAGGCATTTCCATGGTGAAAAGGGGGGATGAAATCAATGAAGTGTCATCATTTTGATCTTGATTATTCATGCAAGGGTTGGGAGGGGAGAGATTGGAGAGGCTGTTGCAACATCAATTGTGTTCTGTAAGTATCTTCTTATTGGTTCTCATTCAATATATACTTGTCCTATTTCCTTCAAGTTTATTTCTTGTTACATTTTATTTTCTACTATGGATCTAATATTCATAGATAGATGTGTCTTATCTAATCAATTAGAGTAGGAGATAATTTTGTCTCTTTGTTGTCTATTGTAGATCTCAGTTTGCGCTAAGGAGTTTGAGGATCAAGCTCCAGGATTAGAAGAAGCGAGGAAAAACATCAAAAAGGTACATCATATCCTTTCTCTCCTTCTCATTTTGACTATTTTAAATGAGTTTAAAGGGATTCTAGTGTCCACTTGTACTCTTTCTGTCTTGGTATAGGGTTATAGCAATCCAAGGGAATTTTTACCTGTCTCCAGGGGGAACATTCCATAACAGAAAATGGTGACTCCACTAGGGAATGACTTTGACTAGTCTTCCCTTGGTTCATATGGAAGCCTTTGCCTATCATTAGATCTTGTTTTATGTTGAAATATGAAGTAATTCCTCTTCCCTCTTATTTATTGGAAGCTTGACAAAACCATTGTTTTAGTTTTCCTGAGTTTTTATCCCTTTCATCACTTTTTTCAATTTTTTCCAGAATTGGCCCTCCTCTGCAATGGGTACTAGGGCGATACTATTTGCATGGCACTCCCTCAGATCTATATAGAGAGCATCACTCCTCTCTATCTCTCTAAAGATAGGAGCACCACCCTCTCTTTTTGTGAGAATATTAAGGTTTTTCCAAGTTCTTCTCAGCCTATTGATCAGAGGTTTTAACCTAGGATCCCTCAAATTGTTTTTTGGCTCTGTTTGGTTCAAGTAAATGTTGTACATATTTATTGGGTTTTCAAACTCCTTCTATATTGTGAGATTGGTTTATTTTACCTTTCATTGGTTTAGTCCTTGGTTCACAAGATCATTAGTTATCTGAATGATTGGAAGAGTCTGCAAGGGTTTGTTGTTCATTGAGTTTTTGATCAGTCTTGATTTGATTGAAGGATCTGAAACTCGATTGCTTACCACAACCTAGATTTTATATTGTTTCTTACTACTTTTTTTTCAAAGATTTTTAAGTATGGTTTTCTTGATTTCTTGATCTCTTTTTGAGTAAGTTTTATTTTCTTTGATTTATTTTATGAGTATCTTTGTTTGGATAATATTTTTCTTCCTATTCTATGCCATTTTAGTTGCGAAATATTTCATTATTATTGAAAGAAAGAAACATTAGAAGAACATAATTTCTTGCATCTAAAAAACACACAAAGGAAATTTGAAGAAATTTGTATTCATTGGTTTTGGAAACTTGAAAGATTTTCTTTTGGTAGTTTGGAAAATGTGTGGATTCTTGTTGGGAAAAAAATTGCATTAAGTGTTGCATTCTTTTGAGTGTTTGTTAGTGATATAAAAAAAGAAACAAACTCCTCTCCTTCCCATAAATAGAATTTCACCGAAAAATAAGAATTGAATCTCATTCTTTTTTCTTTTTTTTTTTGGAGTTGAGTCTCAAAAAAATCATTAGTTTCACGACCATTCTCCCTTGAGTAACGAACAACCATAAAATAAAACACTAATTAAAAGTGATCTAGAAAATTTTCTTTTTAGGGCATGTGCACCAACATTATACTAGGGATAGATATTTGGAATAGGATGTGAGGTTAACTCTCCAAATAATTAAAGACAAACATGGAATCTTGCGATAGGGAGAGAAAATCCAATTTTCATATAAGCATAGACGAGATCCCCATCTCACACAGGGGTTAAACATAAGGTCGTGTGTGGGAGAGAAACAAATATTACCCCTTTGAGGCTTAACCAATAGTATAAGAATGATCATATACTAGGGGTTCTTCTTGAGAATCGACTGTTTTCATTTGGTCTCAGAGCTTCATGAATCTTGAATCTGTTCGAGGTCCTCAAGAATTTACTGGTCCATTTGTCTTCATTTATTTTGAAGGGTTTCACACTTGATATGATGCCCATACGTTCAGACCCGTCAGTTGACTGTACCCATCCGGACGATGATAATGAAGGGGAGTCTTTGATGTTCATGAGTCAGACGTTGGTCAAAATTACTTGGGCTCCTTAGAGGGTAACGCACAGATAGACCATGGGAGAACTTGCACCAAGGTGTAATTCCATTAAGCAGGTATCCAATGTAATTAATCCACTCACTCAATCCTATCCCCTGCTCACTTTTTTCCCACAATGTTGGATTTCATCACCAACTAGTAAGTTCATTGTAAGCATTTATTGGTTTGCTTGTTCATCTTTTAGATTTTTAGCGATTGATATTTATTCTCCCTAGTTGTCCTTAAGATTGATATTGTGGCTAAAAAAGGTATTTGTCGATCACATAGGATGCAATGGTTTCCTCTGAAAGGATTTGAAATATCACCTCCTAATTCATCTAAAGACACTTCTCATGGAGAAGTTGCTGAAGAAGAAAAATATCTTGACATTGGGAATGTTTCCATGCCTTTGATTGAACACCCTAATGGAGTAATTGTAATAGTTTATGTTTTGTCCCTCCTATAAACCCACCATTGACCAACCCTCTTGACCCACTTCTTTTCCCAGTAGATTTTTTAGGAAATATCATATCTGAAGATTATCCTAGATTACCATCAAGGCCATTTTAAATAGTTGATATGGACTCTGAACAACCCAACATGAGTGAAGAGTATACAATCCATGTTCGCATTACTGAAATGGTATATCCAAGTCAAACTCTTATTCTTCCTATGTGGAGAACTCCATTGGGACATGATGTTTTTGAAATATTCAATTTGAATCGACTAATTCTTGCATCTTCACATACACCTACCACTACTAGTGCAGATGCAGAACCATTGAGTCATTTCCTTGGTCATCCTATAGGACCAACACTTAATACTTCTACCACTTCATGTCAAACATCGATTGATACAAGTCTTGTCCTTCCTATTTATTTACAAAGCACTATGAAGGTTACATCAATGATGCCTATTCAAGCAACAATTTCATTCACACCACAGAATCCTGGTAGGACACATTCCCATCTTAGAATCCAAAACCCTGTCGTAACACAAGTCCTGATTGGGGGGAAATCCTCCATTAGTGGACAAGTCCTTACCGGGGGGTAACCCTCATTCAGTGGACAATTTCCTTCAGGGCGAAAACCCTCATTTAGTGGACAAGTATCTATCATTACCCAACCTATGGCAGGGGGGAATGTTCCAAATCCTTTTGTTGGAAACCCACAATAAACCTGGGGACCACCTCAGGGAGGATATCTTAGTCCACCACCTCAAGGAAGATATTTTAATCCAACCCCACAAGGAGGATATTTAAATCCTAACTCTTTAGGAATGTAATCTGGAAAACCATTCCCAGATGTACAGAATCCCAGGGTCCCCAAAGTTAATCATTTTTTCCTCCAAAGGGTCAAACTAGTTATCCTCCTCAGGGTAAAACTAGTTATTCTCCCCCAGGTCACACTGCCTATCCTCCTCAGGGTCCAACTAGTTATCCTCCTCAGGGTCAAACTAGTTATATTTCTCAGGGTCAAATTGGTTTTCCTTCATCTTTTTCCCAAGTCCCTCAACAAATGAATCCTACTTTTGTTGGCCAAAATCCTCAACAACCATATATGGGAGGACCTTATGGATACAACTTCCAACAACAACCAATTTATGGTCCTACTAGCGTTCCCATGCCTCACTAGTATCATCCTCAAAGTAACCAACAAATAACTTTTTTGGCTACTTTAGATCTCCTAGATCTGTCGAGGTTAACGAATGCTCCCATATTGCATTCTCCTTTATGGATAGTAATTCCTACCAAGTTACCATCGGATATCCCAAAGTTTGATGGTAAATCTAGAGAATATATGAATAACCATGTCATGCCATTTCATCTTTAGTTTTCATTAAACTCATTGATGGATGACTCTATTCGACTATGTCTTTTCCAATGTACTCTTACAGGATCTGTAGCAAAATGGTATATTGAATTACAACATGGATCTTTTCAAGATTTCAATTCACTTGCAATGGATTTCCTCACCCATTTTCAGCTACCAATTATATATGAAACTAGAAAAAAAAATTGACTTCCCTTCATCAGACCAACTCCATACACATTTCTGATCATATTTATGAGTGGATATTGTTGGAATATTGGTTGTTGTCATTGATGTCAACCTTAGTCATGGGTTTTGGACCACAAGATTGATGAAGGTATTTGGACATGAAGGAAAATGCACATGAAGATATAACACCCATGGATGGATAGTATACATCATGTTGTTTCTGGTGGTATGTGGCACGTCACGTGGATCCTCATGGTTGAGGAGAAATGAATTTTTGAATATGACAAAGTGAATTGAAGAAGGAAGTACATGTAGGCCTTGAAGATAATTAAAGAAAAGAATTACAAAATAAGAAAGTGTCAGGTCATCCCTAATGTTAAAAGGAAGTGACATAAATGGTATAAATAAACATCATTATACATTCATTTGATACATGTTGAATTTCATAGGTAATAAGAAGAAAAGAAGGTCGGATTTCAAGGGAGGATGAAGTCTTTTGGTGATGTGTTCTAAGGTATGTTATTTTTCAGGTCATCTTACCATTTTTTCTATAACTTTTTTTCTAGAATGATTCAGATGGTGAAATCGCTATGGTATTGAGACGACTTATCAAGGTACCTCTAGTAAAAATTTTAGCTCTTGATTCTCTATAATGATGGAGATACACTCTGTGGAAGATAGGGTTTGTGACCAATCCTGAAGCTAGTCAATAAACAAGTGTTCCAAGTAAAACAGTCATAACTTATTCATACATAATCCAAATGAAGTGGGACCACTTCCATTGGAAAGAGTACAGACTTTAGTTTCTTGTGTGCGAGTTTTAGAATCGTATGTTAAATATTTAGCACGGGGCATGTTGTACAAGTTGGGTCTTCTAAAAAGACCAGAATTGAATAAAGTCTACCATTATTTCTATAACCTCTTTTTGGGGAGGATTCAATGAGTGAAAATTGGAGGATTTCCAGAGAATACATTGAGTAATATTATCTACAGGATCAGAGTACTCCAAGAATTGAAGAATTTCATAAATTGAAGAAGTCTCAGGAAGCATTATCAGGTTCTATGTGATGATTGGTTGATGGTGATGATTTAATGTAAAGTTTTA
>ML787578.1:512525-540442 GCA_009831015.1 Picea engelmannii
ACACATCTTGGATGCATGGGTGAAACTTCATACAAAGAAGATGCAAATACCAACAAGAAGGTTGAAGAAAGAGCTACACAGATAGTTGATGAGAAGTGGACCAGGATACCAGAAAGAATGAATGATTACAAAAGAGATGAATAGACCTGCTACCTTCAAGAATCAGAGAAGCTTCAATCAATATGAAGGAAAATACAGAAGAGTATATCATGAAACTAGATGGACTACATCACAAATAAGGTCACTTACTCCCAGGTATCAAAATTTCTTTCTTGGTCATTGTTATACTTGCAAAATTTTTGGAAATAAGGTAATTAATTGCAGAATCAATGAAAGGACCAAATACGCAAGAAACATGACTGGTGTAAATAGAATATATGGAAATAATCATGGATTTGTCAACATAAGTTATAATTCATTTTCCCCATTGATGGACAAAAATATTGCATGCTACAAATGTAATTATCTTGGTCACAAAGCACGAGATTGTAGATATATGAATGAAGATGTCCCTATGCCAACCATAATATGGAGAAGGAAAGAGATTCCAAACAATGAAGATTGTCGAATAGCATTGACCGCTGAAAAATGTAAAGAAGAAGATGAATGGTACATAGACAGTGGATGTTCTTCACACATGACTGGAGATCAATACAAATTCATCAGCTTGAAGAGAAAGGGTGGAAATGTTGCATTTGGAGATGACTCATCTGCCAAAGTACTGGGAGAAGGTGTAGTAGAGATTGGAAGAAAAAATGTAAATGAAAAGAATGTTCTATTGGTTGAAGACTTGAATCATAATCTACTCATTGTTAGTAAAATGTGTGATCAAGGATACACTCTTATGTTTGATTCCTGAAAATGCAAAATCAGAGAAAATAACTCAGGAAGATTGGTTGCAACTGCAACAAGAAGACAAAACAACATATACATCCTAGACATGAAGAAGAGAGAGAATACAAAAGCCACACAAAAGGATTCCAAGGAAGAAAAAGTTCCAAAGACCAAAAATAAGGATGAAGTATTATTGAGTGCCACATGTTTAGGGGGAGCAGCCCCAAAGAAGAAGGTTACCTTTTGCCATTAAACTCAGGGGGAGAAGCCATACCCTTTGCCACTGATGTCAAAGGGGGAGAGAATTTGGGATCATGATGATAGGGGGAGCATGAGTGTTGCCATCAATGACAAAGGGGGAGATTGTTGGAAGATTTGTTGTTGTCATTGATGTCAACCCTAGTCATGGGTTTTGGACCGCAAGATTGATGAAGGTATTTGGACATGAAGGAAAATGCACATGAAGATACAACACCCATGGATGGATAGTATACATCATGTTGTTTCCGGGGGTATGTGGCAGGTCACATGGGTCCTCATGGTTGAGGATAAATTAATTTTTGAAGATGACAAAGTGAATTGAAGAAGGAAATACATGTAGGCCCTGAAGATAATTAAAGAAAAGAATTACAAAATAAGAAAGTGTTAGGTCAGCCCTAATGTTAAAAGGAAGTGACACAAATGGTATAAATAAACATAATTATACATTCATTTGATACAAGTTGAATTTTAGAGGTAATAAGAAGAAAAGAAGGCCGGATTTCAAGGGAGGATGAAGTCTTTTGGTGATGTGTTCTAAGGTATGTTATTTGCAGGTCATCTTACCATTTTTTATATAACTTGTTTTCTAGAATGATTCAAATGGTGAAATCGCTATGGTATTGAGAAGACATATCAAGGTACATCTGGTAAAAATTTCATCTCTTGATTCACTATAATTATAGAGATAAACTCTGTGGAAGATAGGGTTTGTGACCCGTCCCGAAGCTAGTCAATAAACATGTGTTCTAGGTAAAACAGTCATAACTTATTCATATAGAATCCAAATGAAGTGGGACCACTTCCATTGGAAAGAGTATAGGTTGTAGTTTCTTGTGTGTAAGTTTCCGAATCGGATGTTAAATATTGAGTGTGGGGCATGATGTACAAGTTGGGTCTTATGAATAGAACATAATTGAATAAAGTCTACCATTCTTTCTATAACCTCTTTTGGGGGAGGATTCAAGGAGTGAAAATTGGAGGAGTTTCAGAGAATACATTGAGTAATATTATCTATAGGACCAGATTACTCCAAGAATTGAAGAATTATAGAAATTGAAGAAGTCTCAAGAAGCATTATTAGGTTCTATGTGATGATTGGTTGATGGTGATGATTTAATGTAAAGTTTTATTATCTCTCATATATTCTTAGGTAGAAGGAAGGGGAAAGGATGGAGAGTTCAACTCTCTCTTGATATTGGAGGATTGTATCTTCCTCTTGGAGGTTTATCCCTCCCTTTACATTTGGAAGTTGTAGCTACCTTTGGAAGTCATTACTTCCCTTGAACAATAACTATTGATTATTTCTCATATATTGTGCATGGTGTATTGTGGTGTATTGGTGTAACACTTATATTATTGTTCATTTCTCATTGGATATAGTTGAATGGTTTAAGTATAAGTTGAAAAAGGTTTTAAATTGTACTTGATACTGATTCACCCCCCTCTCAGTATCAACAGATATGACAATAATGGTTGATCAAAGCTACCATCCCAGACCATTTGTTGGCATAATAGTTCACATAATCTCTATTACCACCTATTTCTCATGATGTGGTGATGGGAGGTGTAGTTACAGAAGAGGAAGCTATTGCTTGTTCCCAATATTTTGATTTGGTTTATTCCCAATCTGGTACTTTATACGATTTAATTCCAAATGCTCCCCCGTAGGTCAACCGATCCATCTAAACCATCATCTTCCACTCATTCTAACGACATTATCAGTTTTGTCAAAACTCAACCTACCTAATAGTTGATTGGGACTACAAATCATTCAGTATCTACCCTAACTACGATGCAAGATTCAATTCCTCCCCAACTAAAATATCTGAAGTGAATGCAGTTCAATCTGCTTCATCACCGCAATCTGGATGGAAAAAAAGAGTAAAAAGAAGTCAAATAAAAATAATAATCAAATAGAAAATCCAAAAACACAAACAAAACCACCTACTGCTGAAAAGAAACAACAATGGAAACCGAAATTTCCCTGTCTCATATGTGTCGAAGATCATTACACAAGAGACTGTCCTCATCGCGAAGAAGTATCAAAATTCATCAAAGGAAATTCCCAAACCACTGTTTTGACAAATCTCTTTCCGAAGTAGCAGTCAATGGTTGCACAAAATCCTACACCTCAGCAAGGAGGGAACCTGTGTCATCCTCCTAAAGAGGATTCTTCCTCAAGTGCACATATTTACATGTTCAATGGTGTATATTTGACCACTAGGACAAAAACATATGACACACCTCTAGGGAAAATAGGTAAAGAAAGTATAACTAATGGAACCATGACTGATCCACCTTCCAATTCTAATACCCCTCTGTCATTACCTCTCCAAATTGAGAAACCAAATTTTGACTCTATATTACATCCTCCCAAGAGTACCATTCAAAATTTTACCTTTAATCTCAACTCTCTTGTTTCCCAGAACTACAACATTGTTGAAGATCTGGCCTAAGCACCTTGTGCAATGTTGGCACTCAAAGTTCTATAAAACTACCCTAATCAACGTAGGACTCTCTTGGCAGCCATTAGAGATGTAGAACCTGAGTCATCCAATACTATCACCTTTAACCTGGAGGATTACAAATCAAGGCTCTCTTAGCAACTTGTGTTTCAAATCGAAGTTGTTTTTCACAATCAACATATTCATCACACTATATTGGATGAAGGAGAATCAACCTATGTCATGTCCTTATCCTGCTAGAAAAGTATAAAATCACTAGGTCTTAATCAATCTCCTACCATTTTGAAAGTATTAAATGAATGAGGTTTTAGACATCATGGAAAGTTGCAATCTTTAGCCGTTCAACTGGGGGAAAAAATATTTCCAACGATCTGGAAGTAATGGATGCTCCTTTAGATTATAATTTTCTACTTGGAAGAAGCTGGTTTTACACTATGACTATTGTGGCATCTTTAGTTTTTTGATGTGTCCATTTTCCTCATCAAGGAAAAATAGTTACCATCGATCAATTATATTACTGTACATCTGATTCTCACAACCAAACTACCAACAATATCCTATTTTTGGGGAGTCATAAATTACTTACGAGAGTGTAGGGGCAGGTCTACTTAAATATTCTTCACTCATGGGGAATTTCCCCACACCTGTACCTAAAACTTCACAACATATCACAATGATAAATATGATTTCAACCAGGGTACATCAATCCCTCAAATCATCTGATCCTTGGATCGTGCCTAGTCCATTAGAGTTTGATACACTAGGTGACACTATGCCACTTAGTCCAACAAAGGCCAAATACGATTCCATTTAAAATGCCTCTCCTTCACTCGACGACCAACATATGGTGGCGTCCAATTCTTATTCATTACCATATTGGTTGAATTCCTTATCATCGACCTTTGATTACATCCTATGGATTTTTCCATCCAATGAATCCATAATGAAAATGCTTAGTATCTGAGAGTCACCTTGGGATGATAGTCACCATCACTCATCCTTCCTTCCAAATTTGGATGAAATCGAGGAAAATATCCAATCTATTTTTCCATATGATATTGTTGATAATCCTCAATCTCCAATACTTACTCCTATATCCGAGGGAAATTTAGGAAAAATTTTGCAAACCATTAGCGTAGACATATCAGAAAAAGAGGGTGTCGTAGAAAATATACAATTTGGCATGAATTGTTCGACTAAATAAATTCAAGACTACATCTCCTTATTTAAAGAATCCCATGATGCTTTTTCCTAGAGCTATGAAGAAATTCCAGGGATCGATCCTTCGATCATTCTGCATGAAATTAAAACTTACCCTGAAGCTAAACATGTATGACAAAAACTTCGCCCTGTCCATCCTAGGAAAACTATGACAATCAAGGCAAAAGTAGAAAAATTATTGAAATCTGGTTTCATTTACCCCGTATCTATGACCGAATGGGTTTCTAACATCATTCCAATCACAAAGAAACAAGGGACAATTCAAGTTTGTGTTGACTATAGGGATCTCAATAAGGCTTGTCCAAAAGACAATTAACCTATACCCTTCATCGACCAAATTATTGATAATTGTGTTGAAAGTGTACCTCTTTTATGGATGGCTTCTCAAGCTATAACCATATAGATATTTTGTCGGTTGATCAACATAATACAACCTTCATCTTCCCATGGGGAAACTTTGCCTATCGTAAGTTACCCTTTGGCCTTAAAAATGCTGGAGCCACTTTTCAGTGGGCTATGTTGTACACTTTCCATGATATCAAGCATATTATTGAGCCATACCTTGATGACTTTCCATCTCATTCATCTCATTGAAAAGATCATATTAATCATTTAAGAGCAATTTTTCTTAGATGTCGTCATTATAACATATTCTTGAATCACCACAAATGTATTTTTTCTGTCGAATCAGGGAGGTTCCTAGGTTTCATGGTATCCAAAGATGGGATTAGGGTGGATCCTTTAAAATTGAAAGCTATTTTTGCTTTACCCCCTCCTGATCCAAATGGATCTTCAAAGGCTTAAAAATAAAATTTCTTAAATTCTCAAGAAAATGACATGATTGTGAATTTATTGTTTTAAGCTTTCTGACGGTGCAAACGGATTGAAAAACGGAGTCTATATGAAAAATTTATCGCAATACGAAGTTTGGGTCAAATAGGTAAAAAGTCAATTAGTCAAGGGACACATGGCATCTTCAACATGTGAAACGTGGTAGCTTCTAAATTAGACAAGTGGAATCCATCAAGTGATTACATGTGGTATCACCAGGTCATGACAAGTGGAAAGGGTTCATGATGACAAGTGTCAAGGTTTTGATAGTCCATGTGCCAAAAGATTGGCCAATCATGGGCTGAGTACACATGGTCCAATCCAAGGGTGACACATGTCACCATGGTCAAGGAATTAAAAAGGTAAAATTTATATTGTTGGAATTGGAATTCATGGGATTCGATCCCATGACCTGCCTCTTCAAATGACTTAAGCACTATGAGCTAGCCACAAAGGGCGAATTACTACTTTGGAGAAAAAACCTACTTTTCATAAATTTGAACCTTAGCACCTTTTCTAGCTAAGGGAGGTGTGCCCCTTAGAACTAGGCCAAATGGCCCTCATATGACCACAGAAGGGGGGGTTGCACCCTAACTGGGGGATTAAGAAGAGTTTTTGCCAAATTTTGGGTTTTGACCTTATTTTAGTGGATTTTTAGATGATTTTTAGTGATTTTTGAGGAGTTTTGGCCCTCTAAAGGGTATCTGAGACCAATATGAGGCCATAAAGTTGGCGGGACATTGAATTTAGACCCCCACCATAGAATATATATAAACCATATGTTTTTGACAGTTCAAACAAGTTCATAACAGGAGAAATGTTGTAGAATTGTGAAGCCAAAGACATTTTTATGCAGGGAAGCCATTGAGGAGGGGAACTTTGCAGGCCAATTCTAGGAGCTACGCTCAACTGTTTTTAGTTCCATCAGTTGTGTTGGGTTTTTGATATTGAGAAGAACACAGAAAAACTAGTTTGTAATCCATTTGACACTTTTCTGATGTACTTTTGGAGCATTGAAGATAAATAAGAAAGCCTCACCCACTAAGACAAAGGCCTAGAGACATAGGCGATATTGCCGAACTCTGTTAACAAATTTGTTGTTATGGTTTGTTGATTCTTTGTGATTAATTTCAGATATGCATATTTTATTATGGCTGCCATATTACATAATTAAATTCGTCCTCTTTATTCAATTCCTAAATGGTTAATGAACTCATGCTTTAAAATTTAACCATAGGCATCAAAAGATCTTTTCAGATTAAGTGGTATTAGAGTAGGTTGATGATTTGTTTATGAGTTTGCATGATTACCAGGGAAAAGATGAATCATGGTGAAGGAAATCTTGTTAAAGAGAATCCTGATATTGGATCGAGAAAGATGATTTCTCAAAGTGAGAAGATGGCATCATAAGAGGGACTTTCTCATACCGAGATAGAGTTTCAAAATAATTTCTTCACCATGTCGGAGATGGTAAAGATTTTATATGATGATTACTTGGAGGGAAAGAGACCGATTCTAGGTGAATATTCAAAATCCAAAAGTGAAGAAGGAGAGGATCCTCCTAAACCTCTTCCTTCACCTCCTTCTTCTCCATCAACTTCTTCTTCTTCAAGTACAAGTTCCAAATCTACTACAAGAAAGCATTCCTATAAACATAAACATGATATGCCTTTACTTAAGCTTGATGTGAAGTTGAATTACCCATGGATTATGGTGAAGTCAATGCAAAGAGGATTGATAACTGGGTCATACAGATGGAATTTTATTGCAGTGTGCAACAAATCAAAGATGAGGCAACTCAAATCAAATTGGCATCACTTCGAATTGCAGGCACAACACTCATATGGTGGCAAAGCAAGTTGCAAAATGGCAGGAAACAAGTGGGTAATGTATTTCCATCATGGCAAGTTTTTTTTTTTCTGCACTTAAAAATCAATTTTATCCTTTGGGTTATAAAGAGAAGGCTTTAATTGAATGGCAAGGTCGTAAACTAAGAAAGGGACAAACAGTGCAAGAATACATAGATGAATTTCATAAGATGGCATTGATGTTAGATATTCTTTTACATACCCAAGAAACTCTTGTGAAGTATATAGGAGGTTTTCCTGCACATATTCAAAACATTGTATTTATGTTTGGACCTACTAATATTGATGAGGTTTTTGTTCAAGCAACATACATTGAGGTAGGGAAAAAAAAAGTTGGTGTATCAGGGGAATCATCTTCAAGAAAAGAGGACAAAAGGAAGGGGAATGGAAAGAAAGCAAATTCAGTGACAAGAAGGGAAGAGAATATCTCTTGCAATAATTGCAAGAAAGAAGGGCATGATGATGGCCATTGCTGGTAATTGCATCCTGAGAAGAAACCAGAGTGGTTTAAAGAAAGGAAAGGAGGTAAATAGTTACAACAACAACATGACCAACCGACTTGGGATCAGATTCGGGTGATGAGTCTAAAATCATAGCGGTTGGTTTGATAGGTAAAATTGGTGATGGATATGATTCTAGAAGTAAATTGTTTCACATAAGGGTTATAATGAAGCATACTAAGGTCGATACATTTATAGATAATGGATCTCAATCTAACTTGATTATAGAGGAAGTGGTTATACAATTTGGATTAAACACTCATATGCATCATAAACCTTACTCACTTAAATGGATAAGAAAGAATCATAAATTGCACATAACAAAGAAATGCACTTTAAAGTTTCTGCCTCCCTGTCCTGCATCTTGAAATATGATCCTTAACATTCACTAAGAACCCTGCGCACCAATTAAATATATTTGATTAAAGGAATTCAACTGCATACCCTATTTGAGATTTGGAAGTTAGATGAGGACTAGTGCTTCCCTACATTTTGGTAATAGTGAATAGGATGGCTCGTAAATAAGGGTCTCTTATTTCCTTGATTACAATCCTACCAATTTCCTTATGGGATCCCTACCTACAATATTGTGCAATGTAATCATTAGTCTGAAATGATCTAGTTCGATGGACGAACAAGATGATGGGTGTCCCCCACTTGGAGAGCCCTGTCAGAAAGTATACATCCTTGATCTCGGTCTCTAGAGAATGATATCCTACTCGGAAAACCTGTTCAATTTCATCCCATAGCCTTGTCAGGTGCTCAAGGAGAAGCACCTCCTTCCTAATGATTTTTAGCTTGAAAATTTTAAACAAGCCACAAGTTCAAAGTTCTACCCTTGTTTGAGGGTCATGCAAGGCAGCCATATCATCATTTCCATGCTCTCTTTCTTTCCACTCCAACATATTCACTATTAAAAAATTATTAAACATCATTAAACTTAATTAGTCAAGATATCAAGTCAAAGGAATTCTTTCTCATGGGTAAAAACAAGCAAGATTTTTTTTGTTTTTCACTTGGATCCCCCCTGTAGGCCATTTCAAAGGTCCGATGTGCCCTCTACAAGAGTATCAAGGTGCCAATATCTAACTTGGTGCCCCCCCGATGGCTTAATCGAATGTCGATCTTGTAGGGTGCCATGGAAGCTCCAAAGAGGCCCATTAAAGTTTGAATAATGCATGCAAATCAAAATTAAAGCATGGAAATGAGAGAGGAGGATCATATCACCAGCCCGGTTTAGACAAAATGAAGAAATATGGCCTGGAGGTCCCACAAACGACGATGGAAGAAACTGCACCAAATTGGAAGAAACTCCAAGTGAAATAGGCAAGTGAGAACAAGAGGTAAAATTAACTAGATTTTTCACCAAATGACCTTTTAACCACTTGAAAACTAGTTAATTCTTATCATTTTTCACATTAGTATTTCATCTTATTTGATTTTTTTGTAGTTTCCATTAATATTTAAGGAGTCCCTGACACTTTTTCTCCCATAATGGCTTGTTAATGCAAGGAAATAGGAAGCATAAATTTTTGAAGACCTTGAGCATACTTCGTCGTCTTTTAAGCTCGTTAAAACATGAAGAGGTTTATGTCGGAAAATATTTTAACCCTTTTTGGTCCCATCAGTCTAACTACGAAAAATGAATACTATGACTTTATTTGGTTAGAAGAGTTCTCCTTCACGTTGATTTATGCTTTTTTAGGTCTAGGAGACTAAAAATACAAAAAATAACATGAAAAACCACCAAGTTTTCCTTCTTTGGACTCGTAAAACCATACATTGAAGGGCCCATATGGAAACGAACCCTTACTTCTTCTAGTTCATTAAAATTAGGAAGAGTAACTTACCAAAGGTGAGTTATGTCAAGCACCTGTTATCCCACTTGAACTCGTTAAACAAGAAAGAGGTATGCATCTATTTGGATGGGGGAAAAAATGAAGGAAGTGGGTCAAGTGTCTTGAAACCTTTAAGGCATCTTTCATTGTCTCCCTTGAACATGGGACTTGTTTACATATGGCCTCACAATTGGTCAATTCACTCACCTCTAATTCATAACAATCCCATGAGTTTTGTTACTCCTTCGACTCACCTGAAGAGTGCCTCGGTGATCGTCACACTATGTTTTAATCCATTTCTCAAACAAGTCAAAGCTATTGTGTCGTGCCTCATAAATGTTGAAGGGAATTTTTTCATTTTAGACCAACCATATTCATTATTACTAGTTTCCATTCCCATGTTAGTCCATATTCATTGAATCCACCATCCCATATCACTTTCCTATGATAGTTTCATGTCGATGGTGGGGGATACAGCAAGGCCCTCCCTCAATGAGTCTTTTCCTATTGAATTCAACACATTATTTGGGAATTAGACTTAGAAACACATTAGTACCTTGGAACTTGCATGCCTCAATGACATGCCTCCTCGCTTTCGACAATGGGTTTACATCATGACCCTTGATCGATTGATTCCATGGATGCTCGACTTCAACTCATTATTCACATTCATTGGAATGTACTATAGGTAGCTTGGGATTCATTAACATCATTGGTGATTTCCCTCACGCTTGTTAACAATATACATCAATGACCGGTAATCAAGTGGTTTCTACCATGTTTGACATTAAATCATCTTTTCACATGGATAGAATCATATAGTTTTGGGATTGGGATGAAGACCTTGGGTTGAGTAATCATCATGTTCTATCATTTTCCCAGGTTGCGATGGATATATTTGACTGATATAAATACTATTACATAGATCCACTTTGTATTGGTTCATGGCTATGTTCTTGTCATATCATAGCTCCACTGTGTATTATTTCGTGGGTGCGATCATGTCATGTCATGGAGGAATGGATCAAAATTGTATCTTTAGTGGCCATCTTCATATTCGATATCATTATGGATCCATAATGTATTGGTCGGTGACCATGCTTTGAGACATTTATATTCTGAGCATAGGTATTCCTGCCTCGAGAATGAAACATATATTAATAATGTTTGATGATTGTTTTAAGCTTCTACCAAGTTCTCCAACTCCATCACCCTTGCATTGAAGAATCTATAAAGTGTTTTGGCCATAAATTTCCTCTTCTGACTTCACATTTTGGGGGGAAATATGTCAAACGTCAAATTTCCACACTTGTATAATGTGTCGCACGTGGCACAAATGTCATGTTATAAGTGTTGCATGTGGATAAAACATCACGTAATAAGCATCTCAAGTATTGTACCCAAATTGTCACAAATGTCGTAAGTGTCGTAACATGCCTCATACACTTTTTGTAAGAGTCGCAACTCAATCGACACCATGAAAAAACTTGTCACAACCCCTAAATCATGTCGAAAGTAAAATCCCAATCATTTGGCAGTCAAAACATACTTTTTCACTTGGGATTTTGACCATATTTGGGAATTTAAGAAGACTGGTGCTCCTCTTCCCATTCTTAGTGAGCATCGGTTCTCCCAATGTTATGTTAGAGGGGTTCCATGTATCTTTGTCTTCAACTTTAAGGGAGTTCCATTATTGGTTAGAGGAAATCATGGTGAATCCCACCTTCTTCTAAGGAATAACTATGAAAGGTTGGGGTTTGTTTGGATTGAATCCTACTCCATAGATCTATCTAAGGAAAGAATCATAACCTATGGATCCATATCCTCAACCTATTCCAAAAATATTCAAGGTGGTTGAGTGTCTCAAAGCCTATAAATTGGAGGCATTTCCATGGTGAAAAGGGGGAAATAAATCAGTGAAATATCATCATTTGGTCTTGATTCATTCATGCAAGGGTTGGAAGATGATATCCTAGAGAGGTTGCTACAACATCAATCGTGTTTTCTAAGTATATTCTTATTGGTTCTCATTCAATATATACTTGCCCTATTTCCTTCAAGTTTATTTCTTGTTACATTTGCTTGTCTACTATTGCTCTAATGTTCGTAGATAGACTTGTCTTATTTAATCAACTAGAGTAGGAGATAGTTGTGTCTCTTTTCTATCTATTGAATATATCAGTTTTCACCAGGGAGTTTGAGGATCAAGCTCCAGGATTGGAAGCAACGAGGATAAACATTGAAAAAGATACATCATATCCTTTCTCTCCTTCTCGTTTTGATTTTTTTAGATGAGTTTAAAGGGATGTTAGTGTCCAATTGTACACTTTCTACATTGGTATAGGGGTCTAGAAATTCAAGGAAAGTTTCACCCATCCATAGGGGGGACATTCTGTAACACCCATTTATATGAGGCAACAAGGGATAAAACAAGGCAGATGGAATTCATTTTGTCTATGGGGGAAAATATTTCATTATAGTTAATGCCTTCAAATTGAGAGAATCCTTTGGATACTAACTGGGCCTTGTGTCTTTCAACACTTCCATATAATGCATACTTAGTTCTATACACCCATTTACACCTAACAATATTTCTTCCTTTTGCGTGAGGTATAAGATCCCAAGTAGCATTCACCATTAAAGAGTGACACTCTTCATTCATTGTTGTGTCCCAATCTAGATGGCCAAAGATTCTGCAAATTTTTATGGATCATGAGTCTCTGAAACTTGAGCCAAAAGAGAAGAGGCACATTGGAACTATGAACATGTCCAACGCTAATATGAAGGATCACTGAAAATATTACTAATTTCTTCTCATTTTGAATGGACCCGTTTGGGAAGCAATGGTGTTGGCGCAGGTTCATTTTCAATGGACTCATATGGAGGAGGGTGAGCAGGCATAGGTGGATTTTCATCCTCACTATCATTATCTGAAGAAGAAGAACCCAAAATAGGAACAAAATATGACACAAATGTCGAAGATGGCACACAATCTGAATTAGGATCGCGGGACAAGATATTTTCATCAATTTAACATCTCTTCTAACAATAATTTCATTGGAATGAGGTTGAAGAAGTTTGTAACCTTTGCATCTTCATTATCTATTCTTAACTTTTGAAGTTGATTTCCAGTTTGTTTTTATACAAGGGCCTTGTAGGCCAAAAACTTCACTCTTGAGTCTTAAGAAGTAAACCCAAGTGTGCCTGGAGAAGTCATCGATGAAAGTTAAGAAATACATGCACTCAGAGAAAGAAGGATAAGAAAGTAGACCACATAAATCACCATGAACAAGTTTCAAAGGGGTCAATGTGTGCCAAGAGGCACATTTGTCAAAACTATCCCAATGATGTTTGCCAAGAATACAACTGACACAAACATGATCTCTGCAAGAAACAAGAGGAAGACTAGTCACCATGTGTTGATTACATATTTGCTGCAATCAGAGATAGTTTAGATGACCAAACGACTAATGCCAAAGTTTTCTCAAGTCGTCACTATGAGAAACAAAATCTGATGGAAAATATGATGACACAAAGTTGTCAAACTTGTACAACTTGGCAATATCATCAACAATTCCAGTTGCGAGGACATTCTTAGGATATTTTAAATCCTTGATTACAACTTGGTGAGGTGAAAACTCTACAATTTTACCTTCACCTAAATGAGTGATCTGATACACTTATAGAAGGTTGTAGGAAATACTTGGAACACAAAATACATCATCGAAATGACCATTATCTACCTGAACTAGTCCATACCCTACAAAACTAATAGATCTATCATCACCAACAAATAATTTTTTTGTGTTACATTCATCAATATCATAAAATATGGATTTGTAATTAGCCATATGATAAGATGCTCCAGAATCAATAAACCACTCATAAGAAGAAGAAGTATAAGTTGCATTGAAGGAGAAACCAAAGGTAGAAAGTGCATGTGCATGAGAAGAAGATTTAGAAGAAGAATCAATACTGATGTTGTGCTTCTTCATCCCAGCTTCTAAGTATTCCATATTTTTAAAACATTTTGACTCCACATGACCATCTTTCCCACAAAAATTGCAATGTCCATAAGTCTTCTTACTTTTGGATTTTGCTCATTTGTCACCATTAGGAGTAGAATCTTACAGAGAGGGTTTGGGACCCTTGTTTTTCTTTTTGTTGTAGCAAGGATGTTTCTTCTTGGGATTCTTGGATTCATCTTTTTGCTAGGACACTAAGGCTTTGTTGGATGTACCTGCAGTGTTGATCAGTCCAAGTTGCATAATCTTATCTTTCTCTTGAATCAAAGCATAAAAAAAATACTCAAGAGAGGGTTCCTTATAAGCACTCGCTAGAGCTTCTCTAGTGGCATAAAAGGTAGATGAAAAAATCGAATATGCACTACCAAGCTCATCAAGAATAACATATATGCATCAGTCATCCTTCAGATCTAATTTGTAGTCTATACATAAAAGTCTAAGTGTTTTGAACTTAGATAAATAATCTTCAATGCAAGGAAAATCATTGATACTTAAAGTCATTAACCAATTTTCTAACTATTGGGATTGAATAATATTGTGTTTACCAAACACAACTTGAATCTTTTTCCAAGCTTCATCTAGGGCATTAATTCCTTGAAGATGAAACCTTAAATCAAGAGAGATGAAAATTATGATTATTCCATGTGCTTCATCATTTTTATTATCCCATTTGAATTATTTTCATCATCATTGAGTTCTTATTCTTTCCCAAGGTAATCCGGTACAACCCTTTAGTTCTTAGTACATCCTCCATAGAATAATTCCATGAGAAGTAGTTGGTGCTAATAAGTAAATGATCACTGGGAGAAGCCATATTAAAATATATAGATAATATGGATTTAAAGGATGAAACTGATGGTTTAGATGCAAAGCTATAAAAAAATAAGCTGTTAAAAAAAATGGCACTGAAAATGGACTTCAGATGTGAAACTTATGCCCTTTTAAAAAATGCATAAACAATAACCAAAGAACAACATGGAAAATAAAAGTTGGTCCACATGGTGATGCTCCTCCTTATCTAACTTTGGCTATAACATCACATTTAAATAAGTTACTTATGAAATGACCCACTTTTATAGAATATGTGGGAATTACTTTTACAATGAAGCTACTTTGTAAATTAAAGTTGCATGCAAAAAAGAGTAACTAAAAGGAATATTAAAGCTACTTTCAGTGATTCACTTTTATAAATTAAGTGAAATGCACTTTACAATGGATGCATGGATTTTTTTTAAAAAGTAACAAAAAAAGACTTGAACTCAAGACCTCTTACTTAATAAAGCAACTTTTAACCAAGTGAGCTAGTGAAAAACACATTATAATCTTAAGAAGGAGGACGGGGGGTGTTGTTGTTGTGGAAGACAACCTTGAAGTGTGTGCTAAAAAAAATTATTTTCATGTGTTCACACACAAAAACGATTTCTCTTCTCGAAAACAACAAGGGGTTAGATCTCGGTTAGCTTACCCGGAAAATGCAAGTTTTCTCTCTGTTTCTGATTTACCGAGATTACATAGAGCACATGACAAAGAGAATATGTAGAAAATAAAAAAATTTCCACTCTGTTTCTAATTTTCCAAGGTTGCACAGAGAATAAGGAAAAAATCATACACAGACCGAAAAGAGTAGAAACCTGGAAACAAAAAAAAAATGAAATATTATCTCTGTAAAAATTAAAAATGGGCATATTCAGGATTTATACATCTGGATTTGACTAAAATGGTCGTATCTTGGGAAAAACAAAACCTTTACATGTGAAACAAATGGTGTTCCTAACTGAAATGAGCACTTTGGATGCAATGAAATAGTCCTCTTGGAATAGAAATGTACATAAATAGTATAAAATAGAGATGTGGCAACATGGCTTCAAGATCTTGATCTACAACAAGAGTGGGTATGCACTCTGTAACCATATTTTAAAACACATGTATTCCAATAGAGGATGAAAATCTTCAATAACCATTCACACAACCAAATCAAAGATCAACTCACCGATGTTTTTACGTGGTAAAGCCTCTATGGGGAAACATACACAACCCCTGTTGATGTTTAGGCAACATCGAGTAGACATTCTCCCGGTATTGGTCATGATGATTTGACCAATGGAGAATGGCCTTGGCATAGTCTTCGAAGGAAATAAGATTCAAGGTTTTGATGGTTCTTTAGGAGGTAGCATTAGGAAGACATTCACTCACATGGGTGTACCTATGGTGAATGACCCAAGCATAGTCTTCAAAGAACAAAAAACTTTAGGTGTTAGTGTTCCTATAATGTATGGTAGCATTGGGTAGACATTCACCCATAGGGGTGTACTTTTGGTGAATGGATCTGGTAAGAATCGAGTGGACCTTCTCCTAGATTGGGATGCATACCAAGGTTGATAGGATACATTTATCACAAGGGTGTACTTGTGGCAAATGGGCCCAGGCGTATTCCCTCCTTGATCCTGACAAGGATTGATATGGACTCGAGGTGCTTGAGGTGCTTTCCATGTGTTAGATAACATCGAGCTGACACTCACCCACAAGGGTGTACCTGTGGTAAATGGCCCTGATGTCATGTTTGTCCTTAGTCATGGTGATTTGAAAAGGATGGGTAAAAGACCCGAGGTGCTAGACACATTTGTGTGGAGAAGGATCATCAAAATGGCTCAAGGACAAATTTTCTAGTAAAAGAAGAAATCCAAGAAGACAAGTCAAAGACCATTAAATATTAAAGAAAACCCGAAAAATAATTAAATGAATTATTGTGGACAAAAGAAGAAGTTGACCCCACAAGTAAATAAAGGCGACTCAGATTACTATAAATAAAGGTTGGATCATTTCATTATTACACATCTCATACCTCTCCTTAGCTAGTGCGCAAGTCTAGTAGCTGTAGTGCAACAACAACAACAGTTCCAACAAAATCTTCCTAGAGCATCTTGACAATTGTTTTGGTGTTGTACTATCCTTGAGGGATCTTCCTCGGACTAGGGCATAACTTTCTATGTGTTGTTTTCTTCATGATTGGTGATGTACTTTCTGGCTTGAATTCTTCTTAATAAAATTTGTTGGGTTTTCTCCCAAGGTTGGGTTTTCCAAGGTAAAAATATTGTTTCTATTTTGCATGGCTATCTCTCTATGATTATGTTATTTATGTTGCAGTATTTTTATTTCATTTGAAATTTTCAGTGTGTAATTATTATATGATAATATTGGCATTAAAATATGTTTGAAATCATAAGGTAATCATTATCATATTTGGAAATTAGAAAAACAAACAACCCTAACCAACATGACCACTTGAGACGATTTATTAAAGGAAAAGAAAAATATTACAACAGAGTTTCTCACAATTGATCATCAACAAATGACCCTCCATTCTCTTTAAATATATATCATGGACTAATCATGTGCTAATACATGGATCAATGTAGCCATTAATATCGAGGAGAATATGAACTGTCATATCACTCTATGTCAGTAACATATCGTGACCATCAAATTACAAATGCATACTAAATAAACACACTAAGAAACACACTTTAACTTAATGGCACATTAGACCAAGTTGATCTTAAATAAATCCTAAGTGTCTAAATATCCTAAAAATAAAGAATCATCATCCCTTCCCAAGATTAGGGTGAAGAAGGATATGGAATCATGGACCCATCTAGGGAATTTTTTGGTCTTGAGAGGGGGATATGGGACTTGAGAAGCACCTCAGTTGTAGAAAATTATTTGTGACATAAAATTATTCTTGTCATTAGACAGGCACAAGTACATGTTCCTCTATACTTATGGGGATATAAATATAGTGCCTATATAGGTTACTATCATGGTGGATATGGATTCAACAATGATTTGGAAAATTTCAAAATTTCCATATTCAAACATGACAGATTGGGTGGAACGGTTATATCATTCAATACAGAGCTCGATGAACTCATGGAATAGGTAAGTATATGGGATGACATGGTGAATCAACTTAGAGGTCTATTAAGGGGTCCTTCTATTGGTGTACAATTGTAATACCCTAGATTTAAGTTATCTAACCAAAAAAAAATTTCAGATATCGACCCTTTTGGCATCACCTACATGCAAGTGAAGTCTCACCTGAGGCATCTATTGGGGATGCAAGAACCAAGTTTATGCAGTAGTGAGGGAATGTGAGGCAATCATATTATTCATTCTTACTTATCTACTATGTGAGCATTATCATGTGTGTAAGTCCTTGATTAATTGATGAATTCAATTATTCAACACCATTCTACTACATATTGCAACACAAATTGTTGATTGTAACATTCATAACTACTGCATAGTGATCATATAAGAAACAGATCTAGTATAACATGCATAAAAGAGAACATTCATGGTCAATCACATAAAAATAGAAGAAGACACAGTAATTAATGTGGTTCACCCAACTTTGGGCTACGTCCATAACAACTAGCTTCTTTATTATTCTTTCTAGCTTATTAGGCTTGCACACTGCACATACAATAGATATCTCATGCTATCTCTCTCTCCATCTTGCATAGATTCTCTAGAATGAAATCCTCTCTCTGCAACTCCTCCCTAAACAATCAGACATAGACTCTTTCATTCTCAGTCTATTCTCTCACTCTCCTCACTCGATGTCAACCACCAACAACAACGAAAAAAACCTATTCTACCTTACCCATTACATATTTATGCATGGATTCTAGGGCTCAAAACCCTAATTTCTTAACCCCAAAACCCAATTACAACTCATTATGACTCATTACAACTCAGTTTGACTCATTGTTTGACCGTGATTTTTCCTTCTTTTGCGCCTGCATGCTTCTTTTTTCTTCCCGACTGCTGGTCTTCATGCTTTTGCACGTCTCTCCGCTTTTGCATGTTGAAATGTTGTCCTTCCTTTTTGTCTTCTTTCTTATCTTGATTTATTTTCCTTCTTTATTCTCCACTAAGTATAATTTTACTGTACACTTCAATCATGAATGCACATTTACTACGCACTCTACTCTTGCCTTCTCTTCTTTCTTCTGTTGCTGCGCACCTCCTCCATACTTGGGATTTTCCTCAAAATTGTATCCAAAATTCTTGTCCAACACCTTCCCTATCCTTGTACAAATCAATTGTATGTAGCCACAATGAATTAGTGGGGGGTGTTGGAACTAAGCTAGGGGAAACTACCTTGCTAAATTAATTTATGAATAATAGTGGATTTAAGGAAGACATGTTGCTCATGTCCAAGTGACGTCTAGGGATTAGGAGGAGGATTCTCTAGAGGAATTTTTAGCAGCCTTGGGCTTGGTGGACAATAAAATATTTTAGAGATAATTGAAAAAATGTATAACAAGTTGCGAACAAAAAATACACAACAAAATTAGTGCTTGATTTTGACCAGAGGGTGGGGTCTGTAAAATATGTCAGGATTCAAATTTGGTTGGCAGTAGTAGGAGGTGGTTTTAGGTTTCTCAATTTTTCCAAAGTTATTTTCTCTTAGGTGATTTGTGCAAAATTTAAGGGAAGATGGTCCTTTTCTATATTTAATGCAAAACACTACATCATGAGGGATTTAATTATGCATGAGGCTTCATAAGTTGTGAGCTAGTAAGTAATCTACCATATTTTTCTTTCATAGTGGACATGTTCTAGGATCATATTGGTGGGAGAGATCCAATCCTTGGGGGGCAGGGGGGGTGACTAGAATCCTTAGGTGGAAATCCCAAATTCTCTATTGCTGAATTTTCTCCTTTTTCAACACCACTCCCTTTAACACTAATGGTAGGGGGTGAAAACAATTGTGGGTTATTGATCTAAGATTCCAATGAGATCCTAACCATTCATGGTGGTTTCACTTTTATCAAGCTAGTTATATCCTTTGTTCTTTTTTATGGATTATAGGTCATTGATCATATCTAGAGGCACCAAGATCAATCATTCATGGATTTATAGATTTTGTGGACCCTTTATAGGCCTGCCACCCCACAATCAAATCTGATCCATCAATACAAATTAATGAGGTGGATATCATCGTTTGCAATGTATTCACATTTTTTAGGTTGCAATAAGAGTGGAAACCATGAGGGATTATTAGTCATGGATATAATTTGGCATAGCCAACATCCACCATTCATGGTACTTAAGTTACTTCGAACCCCCAATGGACCTTCCACCCTGGAATGAATTGTGGACCCTTGTGATGGGGGGAAGAAAAGATGCAAAAACAATGTTGAACTTCCTATGCTACCAACTTTAAATGTCAATCCAAGTTTCATACAAACTTAAGAGGTATTGTGCACTATATGTGAAAACTTCATATATGCATCTATCTAAGAAGGAGGAGACATGTTCATCCTAAGAATACATGATATGGATTGTATAGAGAACAAAATGAAAAACACATAGGAATATAGCACAAAACATAATAATACAGTTAAAACCCACTTCTATTAATGGATAAAATAGTGGAATAATGTAGAACACAACAAGCGAGAATGATGGTAGCTTATCTCTAGAGAGAGAGATGTCGGTTATGATCATTCACCAAAAGATAATACAAGAGGATGGAAGGATAGCATTTTAACATAGATAAATAACCATAAATGTCCAAAACCCTAACCCTAGGAGGCGAAGTTTCAAAATGTATTTTTGGGCATGAGTTTCTACATCAACTTTCTGGGGGCACAACTTTCACATACAATCTCCATTTGGCACCCATAGTAACTCATTGGAAAGCTATAACTAAGGAATACAATATTGTAGCATGGCATTGGTTTGGAAAAGGTAAAACCAACCCCTTGACCTTTTACATAAAACATTGTTTAGGGCCTCAAAATAACCCCAAAAGTTTAGGGCCTACAAAATCCTAGAAAATTATAACAAAACTGTCAAGATGGAGAACCATGTTGAGTTAGTGGAAAAGGTGGGTGGCCATTGATATCCACCTATATCACTACATGGGTTACTACATAAAA
Source organism: Picea engelmannii (assembly GCA_009831015.1). Classification (NCBI taxonomy): domain Eukaryota; kingdom Viridiplantae; phylum Streptophyta; class Pinopsida; order Pinales; family Pinaceae; genus Picea; species Picea engelmannii. The sequence continues at coordinate 533,319 of ML787578.1, forward strand.
GGGAAGGACTTATAATCAATTCAATACTACTTAAAGGAAATACACAATTTAACTAAAAGAGATCTACAATTTGACTAAAAGAACGTTGCAAAATAGAATTGAAAATACCATGTAGCCAAGGGACCAATCCTGATTATCCTGATAGCAAGAAAATAAGGAATGTAAGGTTGTAAATCTAGGTGAGATAGGTTTAGGTTTTTGATCCAAATTACATAAAAAAAAAAACTTGCTAAAAAACAAATTTGAATTTATCTAAGTTATTCTAATGAAAATAGAGTAAATCCTACAACAAATTATCCCACTACAGAAACTGAATTAAAGCATGAAAAAACAAACTAATCTCTTTTGAAGTATCCTACTACAAGGTTGAATAAATACAAGGTTAACAAAGTCTCATTAATAATGAAAAAACACCATGAAACTACTTGTAATAGTAGGTTATAAATTCTTCTAGAGGAAATGAAGAGCTACTACAACAAATGTAGAAATTTATGCACAACATGAAATGTAAGAAAAATGAAATAAACAAGACATAGAGTAAAAGAATGAAACAACAAATACAAAGGTTCCTTGTTCAACCTTGATTGGGCCCTACTCAAGGATTCTACATGGAACCTAAAAGAAAACTGTGTTCAATACATCTATAAGAGAATAAGCTGCATTATCATACTTGCTCAAAACAACAATACATATCAAGGGTCCTATAAGAATGCTTAATTCTCAACAAAATTAATTAATTCCCTATGGCTAGTCCCTATATCATAATTATACTAAGAGGTTATATCAATCATCCATGTTATCAACCATTAATTGAAGGGATTGTGTCTGTAGGATCCCTCTAATTAGGGACCTATGTTCTAGGGATCAAATCCCTTCCTAGATTTCCTTCGTTGAGCCAACAATTAAAATTGATCCTTCTATATTTGTTTTCTTGGGTGATTGAGAACTTGAAAAGTATATGAAGTTGGATGAGGGAACACGATCCCCATTTCTTCTCATGCAATGTTGGAGTAGGAATCCTTCTTGATTCGACATGCTTGAAGCATGGGTTAATGTAGCATGTAGACATAAATCACGAAAAGCATAGCTAAAACAAGACACAACACAGACTCAATCATTCAACAGATTCCATCAATCAATCCATTGCACAAAACCCATATAACTATATTAATCATGGTCAAGAGAGGCTTATAAGGTACACATATGGTAAAAAATGTCTCAAAATTGGGCCATATACTACATTGGAGAGGCCCATCACCTTGATCTTATTTAACAGGACAAACATAAATTATCTATGGCACTCCAACGTTTGTTGAGCTCTGATATGGTAGCATGCCATGATGAAATATAGACCCTTGATATAATATAGTGAGGTGAATATCCATCATTTTTTTCCTTTAATCTCTTTTCCACCTTCAATAGACCTTCTTGCTACAAATAAAATCTAAACCATTGATCCAATCCAATGGGGCCTAGATCCATTGTTCATAGTACTTAATTTGTTTTCAATCTTGACAAGTTATCCTCCTCACAATAATATATGGATTTTCAATCTACTTTAGCAAGGAATATATCTACCATTCATAGCCATTTTATTTATGTCAACCATTCAGCAAACTACCTCCCACAAGAAGATATAAGTCATTGATATATTTTTCATGGGAATGTTATCAGTCATCCATGGTACTTAAGATTCCATACTTTGTAAATTTTATGAAATTGACCAATCTCACAATGATTTGCAACCTCTAGGGTATTATATTGCAATAAAGGGTGTTGTAAGTGGTCTAGGAATTCTTTGAGTCTTTTCTTAGGGACACCAAAGGGGAAATCATGGCATCTTGGGGTAGCTAGAGAAAGATAGGACTTGCCTCTAGGTGATGGATTCTTGGGCTGATGTATAGAACTTTGGAGTGTAGCTATAATTTTTTTTGTTAGGGGTATCCAAAAGAGACAACATTATCTCCTTCTATGGGATGGATCCTCCCTATGAGGTACCAAGTACCAAATAAGTTCCTTATCCATGGGTAATGGATGCAAAATAGGGATTATGAAGTCAAAATGTTGGTTTCATAATTCTTCAAAAAATCTTCATAGATATTAAAGAACTAAAAAAAATAGAAAATGGAAGTTTGGAAAACAATCTTAGAACCTAAACTACTATAGTACATGGTAGGTTTCCTTCATACCCTCTTCTTCAAGTAATGAAAAAATTGATGTGCCTACCATCAAAATAAAAATATAGTAGTTTCCCTTCCATATTTGATAAATGGAAAGAATTAGGGAACAATAAATAGACTTCTTCAATCACATAGGGTCCTAGCCATAAGTTGTCAAACTTTCCATTCTTGTTAAGGTTATCATGTATTTTATCTCACAATAATACCAATTCCCCTTCTTTTCTAGGCTTAACCATTTTATTGGATACCTCGTTAATATTTTACTAATATCCCTTAAACCTATGATATACTTGGTATCTCTTATCTTGCACCTCTACTAGTTGATTTATCCTTCTTTTGATTTTTCCTAGCTTTGCTACTATATCGTGCAATAGTTTCATCATGGGTAGTTCCAAATGGATAGATAATACCACCTCCATGGCATAAAATAACTGCAAAGGGGATTTCCCTGTAGCCATGTTTGTGTTGATTATGTCTACTCATAGCATATACTTGAGCTAGGAGTCCCATGCCATTTTTATAGTTTGCCAAAGTATTCTTTATGATATTCGTGAGGTTTTTATTGGAAGATTCATCTTCACCATTACATTATGGATAATACTTGGAGGAATTCCCCGACATGATATTGTATTTTTGGTAAAAGGATACCAAATTCAAATAAATAAAGGATTTGGTGTTGTCAGCCACAAGTTTTTGTGGGTAACCAAATCATGTCTAGATATTTTCCTCTAGGAACTAAATAAAAAAATGATCAATGGCTTTCTTGGTAGGGATGGAATCTACCCATTTAGTAAATTAGTTTGTGGTACCTGTGTTATCCATTGGAATATGGATATATTCCAAATCTAAATTCAAGGATGCATTACTATAAATAAGCTCCTGCCTGTATAGGTTTTAGGAATAATGCAGGGACATTTTGTCTACCAACAAAGATTTGGCATTCATGGAAAGCCCTAATAAAATTATGGACATCAAAAGAGTAGAGTAGGCCAGTAATACCCAAACCTCAATATTTTGTTTGTTGTTTCCCTAGCTGTAAAGTGACCTCCATAAATCCCTTGGTGCATGCCTTAAAATAAGCATTCCACTTCATATTCTATCATAACTTGAGAAATAGGCCATTAAGGTATTTCCAATGAAGTTATACTTGTACTACACAATATTTCATTGTCTTGAGTTTTAGAGGCCTTGTTTGTGACTTTTCCATTCCTTAGGTGCACTAGAGGTGAGAGATCTCACAATAATAGTGAGGGTGATGGTAGAAATGATTCAAATGGGGATCCTCTCCTTCCAAAAACATCTACAAGTAATCTTCAATTGAATTGATTCCTATGACCTACAAATTTGTTTCTTCCATTAAATTGGTTAGGCCCTACCCCTTGATCATCTTGGTTGGATTGTTTACCATGTAATATTCCTATATCTTAGTGATCAAATTTACCCTCTTTCCATCAAAATATAGTTGAAGTATCATGTATTCATTGAAATATGAGGTACATATGAAATTACTTAAGCCTATATCACACACTCCCTAATTGATTTCAGATATTTGACTAGTGTGCAAGCTTGGTTTTCCATAATATTGTAGTTTATCTTTGAATTTCTGAGGGATTTGTTGAAAAAGGAAAGGGCTTGTTCATGGCCCTCATCGTTCTTTTGCAATAGGATAACAACTATGGTGTGTTATGAAGTGAAAGGGAATATCATAAAAACTTTGTTGTAGTTAGGGTGTATTAGTATAAGAGTCTTCCCCAAGTATTTATTCATTGCTATGAAATAGTATTTGGCTCGGTAATCCCACCTAATATGAATAACCTTTTACAACATCCTAATAATATGTTTGGTTAGTTCAGGAAAGTTGGACTTATGTGACCCAATAGCTTTCATTCCACCATTCCAAAGAAAGACTTCTTTGGATTGAGGGATATGCCAAACTTCTTACGCCTCTCAAAGAACTACCTCAAATGAAAAATATGGTCAAATTATTTCATGGAGAAAACAATTATATCATCCAAGTAAATCATGATGAAATATATTTTATATCAACAAAGAAAAATTCATAGACCTTTGGAAAGTTTCCCCAATATTCATTAACATGAAGGGCATTCTTATATAGGAAAATGTGTCGCACATAGTTGTGTAAGTTGTTCTAGATCCATCTTGGTTGTATCTAGAGAAATTATCCATAATGGAGATAATATTAAAACACACCACATTTTGTAGCATTTGATCCATGTTGGGAAAAGGGTAGTAGTCTCTAAGGGATGCCCTATTTAAGTTACAAAAGTCCATAAAGAGCCTTGTATCCTCATACTTTTTTAATGGGGATTATATTTCCCACCCATGTGGAGTACCTCATGGGTGTGATGATTTTTGCATCACATAGATTCTTAATATCCTTTTGGATGAGAGGGTGTAGCAGGGGATTTAGCTACCTTTACTTCAGTTTGAACTAGTCAACACCTTCCTTGAGGGCAACCTGATGTTGAAGTATGAATGAATTGTAGGTATTCATGTCTTCATACATATAGGAAAATTCATACTTAAACTATCTAAAAAATTTAATGTATTCTTGTTTTTTATTAGGAAATAGAATTTTTTGATAGCTTAAAAATTTGAGGGTTCTCTATTGTGCCCAAACTGCAATCCTTGACTTTGAATAATTTTGGCTTGATAGTGGGATTCCAAGGTACATAATTCAAATCAATTAATCTCTCCAAATGAAATATACCCATGGGGATACAGTTTGTTTTTATATAAATAACCCTCTATCATTCAATAATGTTAGGAGAAACATGCTTAGGTGGTCTTTCTATGTCTAATTCACCTTCTTCTTCTCCATCTAAACCAATATTCATGTTCATGTACTCATCCATTGTGTTTAGGAATATTTCAATATAAGAATAATATTGAAAATATTTCCACCATTTAACATATTTGTTAGGGATATCAAGTTGGTATATAACCTTGATGGAATAATATAAGTGATATCAAATACGAGGAATAAAATCAATAGTGGATCTAGCCAAATTATCCACTAAATGGTTGGCTTCTCTGGGGATAGGATTAATATACATGGCACAAAATAAATTTTCAAATATGTCCCAAACTTCATGCTTGTATTATTTCAGACTTGGGTGTGTATTCTAACATACCTCTCATACTTGGTTCACTACTAGGTTGGAATCCAAAAAAATATTAAGGATTTTGATGCCCATTTTCCTCGCTATGTCCAATCACAAAATCAAAGCCTCATATTCTCCCACATTGTTTGTGCACACAAATTCTAGTTTGAAACTATAGGGGAATTCCTTTCTCTTTATCGAGACCAAAAACAACTTAGCCACATTTCCATTTGCATTGCATGCTCCATCAAATATTAGGGTCCAAAGGCTAAAAGGGTCAATATTTTTTTCTTCAAATACTAGATTCTCACATCCTTCTATAGGAGATACCTCATAGTTGAATAGGAAATTTTCAATGTAATCAAAGGTGTATGAAGGGAAGTTGGATGGGTTTTTGGATCTAAAAGAGTGTATTTCATCTTAGGATCTCTATACATGTTCCTATTCTCACCCCTAAATTTTGGGTATGGTGGCAAAAGATAGGTCAAATTGGATTCTTACCCCCCACCCACATGATAAGTCCCTTAGTTCTTTGATAATAGCATGGCATAAGTAGGTGGGACATTATCTATCACTCTATCCATCATGGCAAAAAAAATGGTATCTAGACCATTCTTAGCACCAAGTCATTGATCATTCCTAGTAAACATTAAACCCTTTTGAAATCAAGGGAATATAAGTCTTTATAGGGTCTTGAGATATTCAATCCTAATTTATCCATTATAACTAGGGGCATAAAGGGATGTGAAACTTCAAAATAATATAAGTGGTTATGTAAATGAATATTTTGGAGCTCTGGAGTTATATAGAAAGGTGGGGTAAGCTTATATCTCCCATCTAGCAAATTTCCTAACAAGATATTTGGGGCATCATCTTGGAAATTCATCAGGTCATCTTCGAGAAGGATTTCATATTAGATAACCATCATATCTATAGGTGGGAATGTACTTTTTTTTTAGGGGCTTGGGATCATGCAAGCTAGACATGTGTCTATTCTCTAACTCTTGGGAATTTCAATGCCTCCTTTATGTGGGAAGGATTTTTAAAAACTTCAAACAAGGTAAGAGGATTTTGAGTTTACTTGACTCATATATGATATCAAAAGAAGGGAGTCCCACAATAATTGTATCTATAATTTTAGTTGGTATTAGGATTGGCCAAGGTGGCATTGTTATAGGGGGATTCTCATTGTTTCCGAAAACTCAATCCTGATTAGACTAGTAAGCCTCTTAAGGATCTTCTCTAATTGGGACTATAGGATTCTTGGAATTAGTAACCACAAATGCTACCTATTTCTTTAGATCTTATGGAACTCTTTATGAATATTTCTTACCACTTCCACTTCCTTTAAAATAATCATTCCTCCTGAAATTTTTGATAACATGCCTTGGCCTCATATCATGTTTTCTTCTTAATGCATCCATGATGTCATTAGACATCATATTTGTCAAATAAGAGTTAGGTCAAAATTTTGATCATTATTCAAAAAAATACCTTCATCTAACACCTCCCCTTCATCTTCCCTTAGAGGATCATCAACTGCAACACTGGATGTTGGATTACTGAGAGGGGGGGTGAATCAGTAATAACGTAATTATAATCATTTTTCTTCAAATGTTATATCAATGTATAATTATTATCCAATAATGAGCAGTAAGAAATAAACAATCACACATATACACAGTACACCAGTGTTTTACATGGAAACCCAAATCGGGAGAAAACCACGGAATACTTTTTCTTATATGTCTTGAAGAATTACATTCATTGGAAGCACCAACTTCCTTTGTTTTCCAGTTGCAACTGGAAGGAGGCTCCA
>ML787578.1:564701-582949 GCA_009831015.1 Picea engelmannii
GACATATGAGGGTCCTCCAACTTCGTAAGGCCATAACTCTCAAACCGTGAGGAGTTATGTGACGTTCTACATACCACCAGAAATGGAATGACATGTACTATCCATATAGAATAGTATTATCTGAAAATATATCACAACTCATAATGTTACCCATCAAACAAACTTGGGTCCATTAACCAAACCTGGGGTCTCCAACTTCTCATGGCCATAACTCTCTAACTGTGAGGAATTATGTGACATTCCACATACCACCAGAAATGACATGACAAGCACTATCCATCTAGGATATTTTCCCTGACAAGTTCACTTTCCTTCATCTCATTATTCCACAATTAAGCATGGGTTCTCTTACTCCACAAAGCGTCTTCCCGTGAGGGCTTTCACCATAAGGGGACCACTTTGGATTTGATCCATATTACTTCTTATCAACCATGAAAAAACAATAATGAGTCATATTTACATCAAACAATATCGGGTCCATTACCCAAACCTTTGTGCTACAGGGCTTTCTTCAAGGGTTGACATCAATGACAACCAACCTTAATCAACACTGGAGGTAGGGAAATTATCATCCATAATATTATCCTTGGGAAGGAATAACGTATTTATATCCATGGGTTGATTAATTGGAACTAGTTCCTAGTAATCTTCATAGTAAGAAGGAGAGGGGACAATTATATTGGCCTAGATTTTAAAGGTATGTGGGAAATCTTGTTATTGATTCCTAATTTTTCTTTGAAGGCCATTAGTAGGTATTTTGAAAGAACACCAATTATGGAAATGATGGTTTCGGGCTTTGTAGTTAGGTCCCAAGGAGGAATGGGAAAACTATACTTTTTTATTTTAGTTAGTTCAATAGCCATCGACCTTATCAAATTTTTAAATTCTTCCATAGATAAGGTCTCTTTAGAAACAAATGATTTCTTGGATTCATTTTCTCTCCTCTTTTCAAGGAAATGTTTTCTTTATGTGAGATCTTGCTTAGATTTTAATTGTATCTAGGAAGATCTCATGTTACTTTCTAGATCCTCAACATCATTGAACATAGCATCATAGTCAGCTAACTTCCTCTCCCTAATATGAAAAGAAAACTTCACTTCAAAAGAATTTTCATAGGATGCCATGGTTGTGGGATCATAATGCTTAAAAATATTATGAATGTGATGATACAACTTACAAAATATATTTGTTAACTGAGGGATACACCCACCATTATTTCTCTTTAAGGTATTGAACTCATTAAGGTAATATATGTGATATTTCTTAATACTATATTTATTTTAAAACAATTCATGGAACTACCCCCAATACCTTATGGAATAATTAGGTAAGATTCTAAACCATTTTCTAGCCTCCCCTTCTAGAGAATGAAGAAACATTCTAGATAAATTATCAACCTATTCAAAATATAAATTATCAATGCAGTCTTGGAATGTAATGAGGCAATCCTCAATGATAAATCCATTTTCCCCATTGAATATAGGTAAAACCTTGATGTAGACATTAGGAAAGTCCCTTATCTAGTCTACAAGGGGTAATACTAGGGTATTGAATCTTGCTTCCAATTGAATATTTGGAGGTTTTAGGCTAGCCATAGGAATATTAGGATTTTCAATATAAGACTGGGAAGGGATTCCAAAAGTAGTTTATTGGATTGAAGTAGAATTCATTCCATTACACCTCGCTCATGGAAATATCCCAATCCAAATGTGGGTCTTACGTGTTGACAACTATTGGGAAAGTTGCCTCTCACTAGGAAAAAAATTGTAAGGTAAGAATGGTCATGACTTAATGGGACATGGTAGGCTCAAAAGGTGATGATATGGCGATTGGAATATTCATTTTTCCTAATGGATACTTGTGAGAAAAAGGAGTATCTAACCTTATGTTGATGTCTCGAAAAATTCTTGGCAACCAACGTGTAGAAATTGCCCGATCAAGGCCCCAATTTGACCTATACTCATTTGGGATGGTAATCCTCACAAGAATGCAGGCACATTTGACACTAAAGGAGATTTTGAAATCAACCAAAAGGTTGATCCAATTGTGATCAGGTGACTACTTCTAAGAAATGATAAAATGAGACTAACTTTAAATGCAATCTAACTTTTGATTCTAACCAAAACTAAATTTTCCCAGGAGCATGAAATGATGATTAAATGAAGGGAAATAAATTGTTTAACACTCATAAATAGTTCCACAATAAACAATGGTTGAAATAGTCATTAGAAATTAGATTATTCAAATAAATAGTTATTTGCAAATTTGATGTCTACATGCCCACATTTAAATAAATACCAATCTCATAAAATTCAATCAAGATATGGAATAAACACATTAACTTCTCAAATATTCTAACAATAGTGTAGAATCAGAGAATATAAACATTTGTTCCATAGAAAAATCAAAAGGAAAGATATCATGGAAAAAATAATTATATTTTAGTTGCATGAATAGTAGTACCAAACAATTGAAATACCATAAAGATATTCCCACTACAAGTATTCAAATCTACACAATTGGCTTTTACAATAGTATACTTAGCTATTCTCTAGAATTTCCAACCCTTAAAATTTTCCTACATAATTAAAATAAATAGAAATACAAGATTCTAAAATTTAGGACCGTTTCCACTTTTGTTCAATAAACATGTCTAGATGTCAACTTGACTTGATAATTGATATTAAGGAAAGATATTCTCCTTGATAGTAGCAACATCCTTTCTGAATTTTACTCCTTTCTCTTGCATGTGAGTTTTCCATGAGGTAAATTTCTTTAACATTGGTGAAACCAATGATGGCTGAGGAATCTCTTTGTTCAACTTGCATCAATAGATTATTTTAGCAATTTCTTCATGTCCTGAATTAAATTTCAATAAGAAATTATCAATGGATTTGGAACATCTTGTTGGTCGAGTGATGAATTGTCTGACACTATCCATGTTCTAGAAACTTAGTTGGATGATCCCATATATTCTTGAGCTTATCTGTTGATGCACTTCTGCGAGGCAATCTGATAGGGGTAAAGATTTCCCAAGAAAGTGCACATGAGGCATCTCATAATCCTCAATTATATCTAAATCTATAACCCACAAATCTGAGCATCTCTTGTTTCTCTCCTTGATCAAATCTTGTGTAAATAAGCATTTGACATGCCAGGAATCAAGTGAGGCTTGAATTTTTATTTTTTCCTCTTCAGAAAATATAGAGTAACCTTGAGGAAAACGAATTTCCTTTACTTTCCATTCCTTCAAATTATCAAATGAAATTTGAGCTTTCTTTTGTTTCTCAATCCATGTTTAGGATTTTGTAGTAAAATGAAGCACCTTTTCATGTTGTTATTTGATATCATACAACTTGTTATAGAATAATTCTTGCAGGGAGGCTAGTTTTTTTGTTTAACTCCATTATTTCTTTCCTTGAGATTTATGAATTGTCTATTTTGATTTTCATTTCATTTAATTGAGCAATCAAAGTGTCCACCTAGTTCTCATGACTTTTGCTCAATTTCTCCTTCTCCTCAAGAAAAAAAACTACTTGTCTATTATGTTCATATTTGATATCATTTATTTTAGTTCTTAGTTGTTCAATGGTATCCAAAGATATTTTATTCACTTTTGTAAGATTATCTAGTTGGGTTTGATTCTCTTATAACCAAATTATATCCTGTGAGTTCCATTGTTCTTGTATTTATACAACTATTTTATTTTCTCTTTTTAACTAAGAAGATAGTCTACTCATTGACCATTTATTTGCATTGGCAAATGCCCCTAAAGCATCAAGGACTTCTTTTGAAAAATCATCATCATTTAAATGTGTAGTGTCCCAAAGTTGTGTTGTTTCTTGTGTAATCTCCTCATGGTGTGTTATCTTTCTCCTTTTAGTTCTTCTTTTCACAATGGTCTTATTTGAATCATCAAAGGTATAACTATCCAATGACATAACAATGTATTGAATTGGTTGAAGACTATCAAAGTTATAAGAAGTTGAAACTATTCTTCTAGGAATGGAAGTGATTGAAGTAGTGTCAATGGTAGAAACAATAGGAACAACCGATGATTGGATATTGTCAGTACTAGTATTGGTATTGAGCTCTACGTTTACCATAGAGAATTTTGTAGGTGTTTTTATTGTTGCTTTGTTCAACTCCTCTCCTCCTGTTGCAATATTTTGCTGATCTTGTTTGTCCACTTGTGTGTCAGTTGTAGATACATTGTGGTCCTCCTATGTTTCATATTTGGATTGCTCATCCTCCTCTTCATCAACATCTAGTTCTACAATACCTTGTTTCCCATTCTTTTCGTTTAAGAAGGCATTCTTTCTCTTGAACTTCTAGTTCAGGAATTCTTGTATTTTGGAGCTATTTATTATTTGATCAATTCGTTGGATAACCTCCTAATAATTTTCATCTCTTTAAAAAATAATGTCAAATGGATAATCTTCGTGAATGTATGCCTTGACATTTTTCACGATACTGCAATGTTTTTAGACTATTTCTTTTGGGCCATGTTGTTTGAAATTCCCTTTGGTTAATTGGATCCCTTCCATTTATTCCACCTCCTTCTAAGCATGCTTTGTATTTAACAAGTTAAAGATACCTAATGATATTGGGAAGTAAGTCCATTGTATTTCTGACATCTTTAAAAAATAAAAACAATGCCTACACTAACTATTTGGTAAGTGATCTCTTTGAGTGTTGGTATGTTTGGGACATATTTGGGTAGAATATGGGGAGCCTCTTCACATACATATATTGTTATGTATGAGAACTCCTCATCAAAAAAATATTCACCAATTTCCTTGATAGTATCAAGAGATTATTGGGTAAATATGGGAGCTAGTTGATTTTTAAAAATAAGATGCAAATGAACCATGAAATAATTGCAGATATCATAGAAGAAGTTTTTATAGTTAATTGAAAAAAATTTAGAAAAATATATGTGGAATGATTTTGTTGGTCCTAAAGTCTGCACCTGACTGCTAAAGGGAAGAGCTAGGCCACCTCAAGTTTTGGAATGGTTGGTTTTTTTATAAGTTGGTTTTGTTGTTCAACTAAAGGATAGGTTTTCAAAGATGATAATCTCGTTGGACATGCCACACAATATAAATGTAGGTTCTCCTTGGATAATGGTATGAACTTTGATGAAAAATTGGGGACATGGAAAGATAAAGAATGGGAAAAACAAAAAGAAATGAAATGAATTACATGTTGTAAGATATATAAGACTTAAAATGGTATTTTAAGACCTGAACAAATATCCAGATACAAATAATCCAACAGGTTTCCAGATAATTGATCCTTTTACTACAACAATAACTAGATACCAAGTTTCATAGTAGAAAAAAGATGAATTAGAACAATAGCTAAAAGAAGAAGGAAATGTACATTGAACACATCACAATTTGCATCCAAAATAAGATTAAAACACATAAAGACTTCAGTAAGAAAATACAATTGTCATCAATATATATTCATCAGGTAGAGATCTTTACAATCATATGAGCAGGTCCGACCAATTCTGATGCTTGAATATTTTCACTAAAAAATGACCCCCACTTACATTCGAAAATTGATCACTTTATCCTTTTTCCAAAAGGTTCGACCACCTTTCTAGGATCTAACTCAAAATTTAAACTTCACATTACAACTAGACCATATCAATCAACTCAATTATCACTCCTTAATCACAATTTGTAAACATTGTTTTGACTTGAATTAATCTAATTTGAATCATCAATTCATAATATTCTCCTTAATTCAACCTCAAAAACATTGTTTTTATCAAAAGACAACAACTTATTACAAGTGGCAACAATGCCTCTAACTAGACTTAAACAAAATTTATATTAATGCAACAAGAGCTCATGTTGATAGTTGGAGTAAAAGAAACTAATAGTAAGGAGTATTCCCAAGTTTTTTTTGGTTTTCAACTTCGCATGGATTCCCACGTGCACTCCAGCTAGAGACTAAATTGGAACATATATAGATAAAACTCACCTAGAATTTGGCGAATTTATGGGAAAAATGACCTCAAATACCTCTTCGATTCTCTCAGACCATGAATGTGTAAAATATAAGAGAGGATTTTGTGCATGGGCTCATTCCCAACAAAAAAATCTTTCCATTTTCAAAATTTTAGTTCCATATGTTTGGAAGGGTCACGCAAAGACAATGGCAAAAACAAGAAAACACAAAGCATTTGCAGAATTTATGGAAAAATGGCCTCAAAGGTATCTTCAATTCTAAAAAACCATGATACTTGTGTAAAATGTGAAAGATGTTTTTGTGAATGGGATTGTTCTCAACAAAAACCTCTTTAAGTTTTCAAAAATTCACCTCCAGTTATTCAGAAGACACGCCGAAAGACAATGACAAAAACAAGAAAATATAGAGCATTTGCATAATTTTTGGAAAAATGACCTCAAAGGTCTCTTCGATTCTATCATACTGTGATACATGTGTAAAATATGAGAGAGGTTTTTGTGCATGGCCCAGTTCCCAACAAAAAATTCTTTCATTTTTTCAAAAATTCGCTTCTAGATATTCATAAGGCTTGCCAAAATCCAATAACTAAAACAGAGAGAAAACATAGTATTTCATAAAATTCAGGCAACACCTTTTGATTTTTCTTCTGTAACATCTAATACTTTCTTTGTAACTTTTCATACTTCTTTTGAAAAGTATGAATTTGTTGTTTTAATGCTTGCACCCAGTGATTGTCCTTTATAGCTTCATCAACCTCCTCCTTTGGTTTAATTAAAACTTGCTTCTTACCTCTCTCTTTGAACCCCTGCTCATCATCCATGGCATATTTATTATTATCAACTAACATTTTTATTTTTCTGGACCTTATTTCATACATGTGCATTACCTCAAACCCTTTTCCATGTTATTCCTTCATGGACCCCTGCATTTATGATATGTTTTCCTTTATCTATGTTTTGGTGTCATATGAAATTTGCTTAGCTTCAAGGAACTCCTTGAGTAAGGTTTCCATGGGAACAAATTATGCATTAACAATTTCAGGACCGTGTTGCTTCTATCTCATTTTCCCCCTCATTTTTGTTTTGGGCAATTTATCCTATTGCTTGGTGGGAGTCACATGTTCATCTTCACAATGGATGGGTGATAATGGGCCCTGTGGGGTATCCTTTTCCTCCTGTTGAAAGTGATGAGTTGAACGTGAATTTTATTCTGATGTAATTTGTCACCTATAATTTTAATTCCCCGTAAAGTTGTGATGATGAGAACTAAAGGTGCATCTTGTACGATCTTAACACAAATTGTGTAATGATGAATCTAGAGGCAAAATTTCATGAACTTGAGTGCACATGAGCATGCATACGCATGTAGGTGCCAACAAAGAATTTTCAAATATTTAAAAATATTTCTTAACATTTAAATAATTAAAATAGCACGCTTTACAACTATTTGCAAGAACATGCATGTTCTTGCAATCAATGTTTTTATGCACTAAAAAGGTTTGGTCAACTTGTTATAAGCTCAGTAATGATAAATCAAGATGACATATGTTATTAACCCAAATCAGAACGTGCAATAACCTTCCAAGAAAGAAAGAAAATGGTGCAAAGTCAATAGAAGAGTAAGATAAATTCAAGATGACTCATTAAATCATGGAGAAGAAATTGAGAAAAAAATCAAAATTTATAGATGTATAGACTAAAGGAGGGAAAGAGAAGAGGTGAAGACCTAGTTTTCGACAACTTCTTCAGAAGGAGACTAGTTCCAGGATAATAGGGGAAAATGTGTAACTGCACAGAAAACATTAGTTTAATAACCAGTCATAAAGAATCTTGGACAATAACCAGGGGGTGATTCTTGAGATTTTTAGACTTCACATTCGATGTTTGACGACAGGATGTGAGCCCAATTAAATACTACTCCTTTGAGAAATTGATGTGTAAGGGGAACCCAACCTAATTTAAACTTAAATGAATCTTTTTCACCATAAAGGAAACAAAGCATAATTTCTATCATCATGGGGGGATTTTTCAATCTGGGAATAATGTTTGGTCTGCTTTAATTTTGAAAGAGTTAGTGTAATGTCACCACTCACAGATTAAGTCAACCATTTTCACTTCTTCTTTTTCAACTTCTTTCTAAATGAAAATTTTCATGAAACTGTCATCACGACAAACAATGGGTGCACCTAGTTTATACATGTTTGAAATATCATCTAGTCTGAAAGACCCAACAATCTAGCGAGAGGAATTGACAATTATACATGTATAAACATCAATGTGGTAGGTTATACATCATACCATGTCATAGTAGGTAAACACCATTGCTTTGGTAACTATCCTATGGAGACATGACTTCTTAATGTCGACCAGATAATCAACAGTAGATTCATATTTATCTGTAAAATCACCATCCTCAATGAATTTGTATATCTTGATCCACTCCAAGTTATTTTATCCTATCTTGAAAGACACGTCCGAGAAAAATGTTGAATTGGGGTTTTTATCGATTTATTCTTCTTCGACCTTCTACTACTTTTCCTTCCTTTTCCTAGTCATAATGTTTTGATAATTCATGCAAACATACAACAAAGTATAAGTTTTCTTTCAAAACAATTAATAGAATTTATTAAATTGGAATTGTGAGCAACAAAACTAACTAGGAGAAGAAAACTGAGAATAATTATGTTCTTTTAGACTCTTGGATTACTACATCCAAGGTTAATGATCAAAACCCAAGAAACTAAATGAATTGCTAACAGAGTTGAAGGTAATATGGGTTATTATATAGAGATTTACACTTTACCCAATGTTCAATAAATTCATTTAATTCTCATAACCAACAACGTCAGAGCCATTAAACAAAGGAAAATAAAGTTAGGATTATTCAAATTTAGAGGCAACGTTCCTCACCATGCACTGACCTAACGTGATATCTTAATACTTAACCTTTAAACCAATGAATGAAGTTTGGACTAATGTATTTATTGTAAGTGTTTGTGCATTATTGCACCTAATCAGGTAATTATTATCGTAACCGAGGCATTGAACATGGGGGCATTATTTAAATAAAAAATATCACATGCAGGGAGAAAACCACGATCCGGTATGACCGGGTTACTACTCCACCAATATCTTATTACAAAATCTTGTGCAAAACATAAAATCTGATCCAGTCCAACCGAACCATCAGGGAAGTGTGATGCAGGAGCATCACCAGAACCATCAAGCGAGCCAGCGCGGAAGCGGAGGACAGCTGGACAAGCCAGCACAAATTTTTGAAATTGCTTTGGAACTATTGCACAGATCTTAAATGAGTCATTTAAGAGACGGTGCACTTGTATATTGTAATGGACCTTGAGCGGATAGCTCTTGTCCTTAGGTAGATAGTCGGAATTTAATGTAGTTAATGCTGATAGATAGGAATTTAATTTTAGATTTGATAGATTTAGATTCCAAGAGGGAAAATGGATATAGACACCCTCATTTGTACATTGTAACATTAGCCTGAGAGAGAATTATCAATTGAGAAGCAGGAAGAAGAGCATGCAGAGAATTTTATGAAGAACACCCATGTACAGACATTTGAATTAATAGAAGAAATCTTTGATTCAAATTCATGGTTTGTGTTGTTTCTCTGTGTATTGATGTTATGCTCATGAATGTTTTCTTCTTGTTTACATTTTCTTTTATATGCTATGTATGCAAATTCATGGTTGAATTGAATTCTGAGAGGGTGAGAGAATGAGTTTCAACCATTTCTCTACTTGAGAAAGAGACTTCCTGCAAGGAGTGAAGTTGAAGTGTTCGCAAGGAGTGCATTGATAGGAGGGTTCACTTAGAGATAGCTTTTGTTATCATTCATCCAGAAGGTGTAGTTGGGCACAGGAGCCGTGCAAGGAGTGTGCAGGCTGGTTAAATATCTCAGGGTTACGAACCTGAGGAAGTGTTAGAAGACTATTGCTGCAAGAGTGCACAGAGTCGAGAGAATTCAACACTTAGACGTGATTCAAGGGTTGCCGCAAGGAGTGCGTGCAAGAGGTTTCCAAGAAAACTGAAGTCATGGAAAATATCAGGAGGAATAGGCCTTTGAATCCACTAAAGGGTAAGCGCAGGGAAGCTGCTATTCAAAATCCGAGGAAAGCGTCGTATATTTGCGAGCAGGTGAACGAGTCTCATGGAGAGACACTTCTTCATATTGTAGATTGCATAAATGGATGGTTTAAATCCTCTGAGAAGATTTCGTGAAGTTCTGTGGGCCGTTGGATTTCTCAGAGGAGCAGGGAGGTTACAGTGTAAGTGTGGAAGAGGTTCGAAGCTTAGGAGGGAGCAGAGCCGTCAATCCTGAGCCACAGAGACCATTGGATTAACACTTGGTGTCGTGTATCGGGGATTCACAAGTCGAAGCTCCAAGTGTTGTCACGAAGACTTGCGATATCGCAATCCGTGAGATCCCGACAATTCTAGGACCGTCCATTAGCGAGGACGTGTGTCAGGAGATCCTAGCAAGTCGAGGTTCGGAGAATCAAGGTTTTCAAAGATAAGAAACTCTTGCAATTCAAAATCACGATTCGTGATATCCCGACGAAAGAGTCATGTGGGTCACAGTCAAGGTTAGTGGAGGACAGGTGGCATACCATATCAGGAATCGGAAAAAGGTAAGTCTCGAATCCTTTGGCATTAGGATTCACGATCCCGCGAATTCTGAAATCTCGATCAAAGAAACGGGGTGTGGAAAAGGTCAATTCACACGTGCGCATCAGAGATTCAGCGCATCGAGTATCGGGAGTCGGAAATTCAAAGTGAACGACATCACAATTTGCGAAATTGCAATAGAGCAGAAGTCCCGACAAGGTGAGAGAAATTCAGCGTTGACTAACCATTGGGTCTCGGGGATTCGAGAGCCCAGTGATAGACAGTGAACTTGCGAAGCTGCAAGTTCCAATTTCCCGATCATTAAGGGGGATCAGTTGAAGAGTTTTGTGGGTGAGAAAGTTCCCGATAGGGAATTAGAGGAACCTTTGAGTTCTTCGGGTCGTGAGTAGAAAGAAGATCCTGAGGAAGCAGACGTGCCAGTGAGGGTGCGGCTGCGTCAGGTTTGGTATCAGAGAAGGAATATCTTTTTTCTTTCTGTCACAGAGAAGAAGGAATTTTATCATGCCGCCCAGAAGAGAAAGACAATCACTTGACCCAGAGGACAGGGAGGTGCGAAGAAGAGGTAGGCAGGTAGTCAATCCATAAATGGAGAGACAGATGAGAGATCTTCGAGCTAGACTCGAAGACATGGAGACAGCACAAAGATGCACAGTTAGTGCGGGGTATTTTAGCGATTCAGAGAGAGAGATAGAAGTTGAACGCGAGGAGGAAGTTGCAACCGAGGATGCAGCGAATGAGCGCCTAATTAAATCTATCGCACATATGGGTGCAAAGGCGAACATGGACATTCCATTCTATGAGGGAAATCTATATGTAGAGGAGCTACTAGATTGGATTAGAGCTCTTGACACCTATTTAGATTATGAAGATATCGAAGAGGAAAATAATTTCAAGCATGTTATTACACGCTTGAAAGGACATGCATCATTGTGGTGGGACGAGTTACAAGATGACAGACACTGCAAAGGTAAGCAGAAGATCAAGAGTTGGGATCGAATGATCGCAAAGATGAAGGCAAAATTCATCCCAAGAGATTATCAAATAACTTTGTTCAGGAGGATGAAAAACCTGAGACAGAAGTTGATGACAGTGAAAGAATACACTGAGGAATTCTATCGACTGAACATCAGAGCAGGTTATCGAGAGAGAGATGATGAAAAAGTTGTTAGATATATGAATGGTCTGAGGTACGATGTTCAGGATGAATTAAGTATGGTTACCATCCAAATGGTAGAGGATGCTTATCAGATGGATTTGAAAGCTGAGGAAAAGATGAGCCGTAAGCAAGGTCAGCGAAGCCGAGGCAGAAGCCAGCCCAGAGGCAAGTCAGTTTCCCAGGAGAAATTCCAAAATCCCAAGGAGGAATGGAAGAAACCTCAGGGTAAAGTTGAAAGAGGTGGAACCTCACAGAGAGGACCATACGTTGAACAGAGAGGGAAGCATACAAATTAGGGCGGAGGATATGCTGACAACAACACTTTTCCTCGTACTAGAGGTAGAGGAAGAGGAAGAGGAGGAGTAATCACATGTTTTACATGTGGGAAGAATGGGCACAAGTCTTACGAGTGTCCAGAAAAAAAGAAGGACATTGGAGAAACTCACATTACAGAGGCACAGAGGAGAGATGTTGAGGCCGAAGACGTAGAAGGTGGGAGATTGCTTATGATGCGTAAAGTCCTTTTGACACCTGAGAAGGAGGTGGAGAATTCAGTCCATAGGACCAGACTGTTCAGAACAACTTCCAAGACCAAGGACAGGGTGTGCAAGGTTATTGTTGACAGTGGTAGCACGGATAATCTCGTATCCACAGAGATGGTGGAGAAGCTGGAGCTGGAGACGATTGATCATCCCATTCCATACAGAGTTTCATGGCTACAGAAAGGACACCAGCTAACTGTTACTAAACAATGCTTGGTTGAATTCAATATAGGTGGATATAATGATAAGATTCTATGTGATGTTATTCCCATGGATGTTTGTCATCTATTGTTGGGTAGACCATGGAAATATGACAGAAATGTGATTCATGATGGGAGAATGAACACATATACCCTGGAGAAGAATGGGAGAACCCATATGTTTCTTCCGATAAAGGATAAGGAAGTGAAGCCGGAAGTAAGAAACATAGTACTTCTCATGAGTGGGAAGGAGCTTCTTACAGAGGTAAAGAAGAAAGAAGATCCAGAGTTCTTTGTGGTCAGGAAACCAAGGATTGTTCTGACTAGCACAAGAGTGGACAATTTACCAGAAGAGGTTCAGGAATTGCTGGAAGAGTTCGTTGACATCATAGTGGATGAATTACCTCGTTCGTTGCCACCGATGAGGAGTGTGAGTCATCATATTGATCTCATACCAGGAGCTAGTTTTCCAAACAAAGCCGCGTATAGGTTGACGCCGCGAGAAAATGAAGAGGTCAAGAAGTAGGTCTAGGAATTAGTGGACAAAGGATTGGTCAGGGAAAGCTTGAGTCCATGTGTTGTTCCAATAGTGCTCAGTCCGAAGAAATACGGAAGCTGGAGGATGTGTATCGACTCAAGGACCATCAATAAAATAACTATCAGGTATAGGTTCCAATTTCCAAGAATGGATGATCTGATGGATTGCCTGAGCGGGGAAAATTATTTTTCAAAGATATATTTGAAAAGCGGATACCACCAGATTCGCATGAGGGAAGGCGATGAGTGGAAAACAACATTCAAGACAAACGAAGGTTTGTATGAGTGGCTTGTCATGTCGTTTGGCTTGACGAATGCGCCAAGTACCTTCATGAGGTTGATGAATGAAGTCCTGAGGGAATTCATCGGGAAGTTCGTCATTGTGTATTTGGTTGACATATTGATTTACAGTAAGTCAATGGCTGAACATTTGAAGCATTTGTCCATTGTGATGAGGAAGCTATAGTAGGAGAAGTTGTTGATAAATATGAAGAAGTCCTCATTCATGAAGACAGAGCTCATTTACTTGGGGTTTGTTATTTTAGCAAATGAGTTAAGGATGGATCCGGATAAGGTGGAAGTAATTAAGAATTGGTCATCACCGAGAAATATTTTTGAGGTGATAATTTTTCATGGATTAGCTAGTTTCTACCGGAAATTCATCAGGAATTTCAGTGGGATTAGCGCAGGGATGATGGATATAGTGAAGAAGTGGCATAATTCTTTTCACTGGACAACAGAGGCTGAAAAGAGCTTCAATTTATTGAAGCGGAAGATAACGGAACAACCAATTTTGGTGTTGCCGGAGTTCCATAAGACATTTCAGGTGAAATGCGATGCAAGTGGGTTTTCCATAGGAGCAGTCTTAAGTCAAGAAGACAGACCAATTGCATATTTCAGCGAGAAGATCGATGAGGAGAAACTAAAATACTCCACATATGATAAAGAATTTTATGCTATCATACAAGCGTTGAAGAAGTGGAGGCATTACTTGATCCCAAAGGAATTTGTATTGTAGAGTGATAACAATGCATTACAGTTTGTGACTCAACAGGAGAAGTTGAATCAGAAACATGCAAAATGGGTAGAGTATATGCAGAATTTCACATTTGTGATTAAGAATATTTTGGGTACTGCTAACAAAGTGGTTGATTCTTTGAGCAGGAAGTGTTTGTTGCTGCAGGAATTCCAAGTCAAAACATTGGGTTTTGAAAACCTTAAGGACATGTACGCAGGTGATGCAGATTTTGGAGAAGCGTATGAAGCCGTTGAGAAGCCAGTTCTCAGAGATAGGAGTCCTTGGATAGATTATATGATCTAGGAGGTATTGTTGTTCAGAGGCAATCAACTGTGTATTCCAATTTTCTCCATGAGAGAGAATCTGTTAAAGGAGAAGCACAGTGGAGGCTTGGCAGGACATTTTGGCCATGAAAAAACATTCGCGAAGCTGAATGAGTCATAATTTTGGCTGGGAATGCGACAAGATGTCAATAAATTCATTGACAGGTGTTGAATTTGCCAGTATTCGAAGGGGAGAAAGCAGAATGCAGGTTTTTATCAGCCATTGCCCATATCGTAGAGGCCATGGGAGGCGATAAGCATGGATTTTGTATTGGGATTGCCAAGGACGCAAAGAGGTGTTGATTAAGTCTTTGTGTTCATGGACAAGTTTTCAAAGATGGAACATTTTATTCCATGCCAGAAGACCAGCGATGTGACACATATCGCAAATCTGTTTTTCAAGGAGGTCATTCGACTTCATGGATTGCCGAAAAGCATAGTTTCGGACAGGAACACTAAATTCATAGGGAATTTTTGGAGGACCTTATAGAAGAAGCTAGGAACTAACTTGGCATTTAGTTATGCTTATCATCCTCAGACAGATGGACAAATAGAAGTGGTCAACAGAAGTCTAGGAGACTTGCTAAGAATCTTGGTGATAGAGCACCATAGCAGTTGGGACAATGTATTTCCACAGGCAGAGTTTGCATACAACGATTCAGTGAATTGGAGCACAGGGAAGAGTCCATTTCAAGTTGTATATGGTATGCAGCCGAGGGGAGTTTCTGAACTGAGGGATTCAGAACAAACTGCTACTAGCAGCGCTAGTGCAGAAGAGTTCGCAGAGGAGATGAAGGAACTTCACAGCAAGGTGAAGGAGCGACTGATGAAAACAAGCCAGGAATATAAGCGCAGAGCAGATCAGCATCGGATACAACTTTAGTTTGAAGTTGGTGATCTAGTTCTGGCACACTTAAGAAAAGAAAGGTTCCCTAGGGGAACATACAATAAGTTAAAGATGAAGAAAATCGGGCCATGCAAGGTCTTGAGAAAATTCGGAGAAAACTCTTATAAAATCGAGTTGCCGGATGGCATCAGAATATCTTCTATATTCAATATCGCAAATTTATACCCATACATGGTTGGAGAAGCAGAGACTGGAACTAAGGAGCCAGTGATCCAGTGGGTGAAACAATTGCCAGTTGCAGAGAAACTAAAAATGGAATGCATACTGAACAAAAGAGTGGGCAAGAAGACCCGAAGGAAAGAATACTATGAGTATCTGGTCAATTGGAAGGGCCACCAAGTGGAAGATGCCAGCTGGGAGACTAAAGTAGAAATACAAAACCATGGATACACCGTGTAGGAGCTCATGGACAAGAGCCCATGAAAGTTTTCAAGCCGAGGAGTATGATGCAAGAGCATCACCAGAACCATCAAGCGAGCCAGCGCGGAAGCGGAGGACAGCTGGACAAGCCAGCACAAATTTTTGAAATTGCTTTGGAACTGTTGCACAGATATTAAATGAGTCATTTAAGAGGCGGTGCACTTGTATATTGTAATGGACCTTGAGCAGATAGCTCTCATCCTTAGGTAGATAGTCGGAATTTAATGTAGTTAATGCTGATAGATAGGAATTTAATTTTAGATTTGATAGCTTTAGAGTCCAAGAGGGAAAACGTATATAGACACCCTCATTTGTACATTGTAACATTAGCCTGAGAGAGAATTATCAATTGAGAAGAAGGAAGACGAGCATGCAGAGAATTGTATGAAGAACACCCATGTACAGACATTTGAATTAATAGAAGAAAGATTTGATTCAAATTCATGGTTTGTGTTGTTTCTCTGTGTATTAATGTTATTCTCATGAATGTTTGCTTCTTGTTTACATTTTCTTTTATATGCTATGTATGAAAATTCATGGTTGAATTGAATTCCGAGAGGGTGAGAGAATGAGTTTCAACTATTTCTCTACTTGAGCCAGAGACTTCCTGCAAGGAGTTCAGTTGAAGTTTTCTCAAGGAGTGCGTTGACAGGAGGGTTCACTTAGAGATAGCTTTCGTCCTCATTCATCCAGAAGGTGCAGTTGGGCACAGGAGCCATGCAAGGAGTGCGCAGGCTGGTTAAAGGTCTCAGGGTTGCAAACTTGAGGAAGTGTTAGAAGACTGTTGCTGCAGGAGTGCGCAGAGTCGAGAGACTTCAACACTTAGACGTGATTGAAGGGTTGCCGCAAGGAGTGCGTGCAAGAGGTTTCCAAGAAAACTGAAGTCATGGAAAAGATCAGGAGGAATAGACCTTCGAATCCACTAAAGGGTAAGCGCAGGGAAGCTACTATTCAAAATCCGAGGAAAGCATCGTAGATTTGCGAGCAGGTGAACGAGTCTCGTGGAGAGACACTTATTCATCTTGTAGATTGCATAAACGGACGGTCTAAATCCTCTGAGAAGATTTCGTGAAATTCTGTGGGCCGTTGGATTTCCCAGAAGAGCAGGGAGGTTACAGTGTAAGTGTGGAAGAGGTTCGAAGCTCAGGAGGGAACAGAGCCGTCAATCCCGAGCCACAGAGACCATTGGATTAACACGTGGTGTCGTGTATCGAGGATTCACAAGTCGAAGCTCCAAGTATTGTCACGAAGACTTGAGATATCGTGATCCGCGAGATCTTGAAAATTCCAGGACCGTCCATCAGTGAGGACGTGTGTCAGGAGATCCTAGCAAGTCGGGGTTCGAAGAATCAGGGTTTTCAAAGATAAGAAACTCTTGCAATTCAGAATCACAATTCGCGATATCCCGATGGAAGAGTCGTGTGGGTCACAGTCAGGGTTAGTGGAGGACAGGTGGCATACCATATCAGGAATTGGGAAAAGGTAAGTCCTGAATCCTTTGGCATTAGGATTCGTGATCCCGCGAATTCCAAAATCCTGATCAAAGCAACGGGGTGTGGAAAAGGTCAATTCACACGTGCGCATCGGAGATTCAGCGCATCAAGTATCAGGAGTCGGCAATTCAAAGAGCACGACATCATGAGTTGCGAAATCGCGATAGAGCAGAAGTCCCGACAAGGTGAGAGAAAGTCAATGTTGACTAACCATCGGGTCTCCGGGATTCGAGAGCCCAGTGATAGACAGTGAACTTGCGAAGCTGCGAGTTCTGATTTCCCGATCATTAAGGGGGATCAGTTGAAGAGTGTTGTGGGTGAGAAAGTTTCTGATAGGGAATTAGAGGAACCTTTGAGTTCTTTGGGCCGTGAGTAGAAAGAAGATCCCGAGGAAGTAGACGTGTCAGTGAGGGTGCGACTGCGTCAAATTGGGAGCTTATTTTAAGAGTTTAAACCAAACTATAAACCTTATTCAATTCCACTAGGGAACTTGACCATCGAGGATCGAGATGATCATTGTAAACAATAAACTAGTGTGAATGCAAGATACCAGATATATAAAATATGCAGAACATGAACGAAATTCTAGAAATAACAGAATAACAGTAAAATACCCAGCATAATCTTCACAATACACAGAAATGATATACGAAATAGCAACAGAAATAGCACTTGAACAGAAATAGCACTTGATTCAGATAGCAATGTTCACAGGCCTCTTCGAGGGGGCAACCTCCAATCGAGCAGCATTCTATTACAATAATATCCAAGCTAGGGTTCTCATACCCTCGACTCCTATTTATACTAAAAAGAAGCATCTAGAGGAAGATCCTTCTAGAAGCGGAAGCTTCTATTAGGTCTTCTTACATCCGAGGTCTTCTTACATCCGCCTAATTCTCTTTTATTGAAAGGTCTTATTAATATTGACCTTTATTACATCCGAATACATTAATCTACCCATGTGCGGGTTAGGACCTTAACATGTCCGCCCCCTTAAAAATAGCCTTGTCCTCAA
>ML787578.1:587578-627177 GCA_009831015.1 Picea engelmannii
GAAGATCCTTCTAGAAGCGAAAGCTTCTATTAGGTCTTCTTACATCCGCCTAATTCTCTTTTATTGAAATGTCTTATTAATATTGACCTTTATTACATCCGAATACATTAATCTACCCATGTGCGGGTTAGGACCTTAACAGTGAAGGCTGACCCAGTCTAACTGGGACATTAGGGCACCAAGGAAATTTATAAGCATTTAGAACAAACAACATACCTTGGTCTTGTATAACCGACCCACCAGATTACCGAGGCACTGAGAATCATGAATGATTTTTATTCCTTAGTTATTTTTATTTAAAAGAGATTATTTGATAAGTTTTTATTGGACTCTAATATTTAATATATATCAAAAGGAAAATAACCAAGAAATGTAAAAATTGAAACAAATCGAAAAATTAGAAAGGGACCCATTATTATTATTCAAAAATATACAAATCATGGGGGGTTGTTGAGGCTCAACAAATGACAACACACTGGGTGAAGAAACTATCTTTGTCTAACTTTACTAAAAAGGATTATTCACACTAAATATTAAAATCAAGTTCAATGACTGTAAGGACATATCTCTTAATTATGGGTACCACCATATGTTCAATAATTTTAAAATATATTCTCCCAAAAAACAATCATCAGGCAACTAATAGACTACCTCTTGAAGTCGATTACTGGGGTTAATTTTCCTTAGCTTTGAGCCCACAAATAATTGGTATAAGGCGTGACCTAGGGCTTTCACTTTAGGTAAGTAGAATTTTTTCTATGTGTGTTCCTCATCTCTCTTTAACCTGGCATTGTCTCATTTCCTATGAGCTTCCATAGCCTCAACGAAGATGCCTTGGTATCATACACGTATTGACCCACTACCAGTGAATGATCATAGCCCTGACATGTTTACTTGTACTTCCCACTACAAATTTCTATCAACTTCCCTTACATTGTGCTACACCCTTAATGATTTGTATATATGTATTGCATATACAATTAGGTGTTTAAGGAAGCAAGGTGATAAGAGAGTTATTTGGATTTGTTTGGAAGTATGCTTACTTACAAAGTTGATCGTAAGGTATTTCTTCTATCAAACATTTCAGGTATAATATTTTTAAATGTAAGATGAATGGGACTAAAAAAATCAAATTGTAAGAAAGCTAAAGCGTAAATGCATCAATGATATACATATGAATTCTTGGTAACATAGGAGTTCCACCACTAATATATAAATTTTACTTATAAGTCATAGAAATTTATATATATGATTCAGTGTAATTTTTTTGGTTGTAGACATGCTTCCAAGTACAACCCAAATGATATCATTTATTTATTGAGGATAATAAACCCTTTTATTATTACAAACAAATTGAAAAAATCAAACAAAAAATATGATACAAACATATTTACATATTTATAGCTTTATGTTTTTCTTACAAAAAATATTTTTAAGGATTTGGACATTCACTAGAAGGGATTATTTTTCTCCCTCTAATGATTGAAGAATATATGTTGAAAGGCAATCCTTTTCGGCTATTTGAAATGGACAAAGCTAGAGTTTTTGAAATTTTGTATGTTTTCCTTTTTCCTCTTTGTCCCATTTCAGAACTAAATCATCAATTTTGAAATTTTATTGCTAACTAAATGCTTGTCAAATCATTTCTTAATTATATTTTGATGTTCAGAGAAAGTCTGTTTGGCTTTGTTTCTTTCATCTTCCAATTTTAATAATTCCTCGATACATTCTTGCATTTTTGGACAAGGATATTCTCTAATAGATTGAGCTAATTGGAAAGAAGGTAAAGCTACATTGGTTGGTAGAATGACTTCCTTTGTATAAAAAAGAAAGTAAGGATAATTACCCAGTGCAGTTTTAGGTGTGGCCCTATCATCCCATACCACAGTTGTAAGATATTTGTGTCAATTTCTCTGATTTTCATCAACAATTTTCTTAATGATTCGAAGAAGGTTTTTATTGGTAGACTCTTCCAAACCATTTCCTTGCGGATAATAATTAGCAAAATATATATTTTTTAATACCTTTCTCTACATCAAACTCATTTAATTTGATTGAAGAAAAATATGAAGCATTGTAAAAAACTAAAGTGTTAGGAATGTAAAACTTTGTAATAATAAATTGTTCAATGAAATATATCACATGATTTTGATTAATAGTTTTTAGAGGGATGGCCTATGTCCATCTCGTGAAATAATCAGTAGCTGCCAAAATGTACTTGTGTAACTAAGAATAATTTGGAGTTGTTTCTCCAACGATGTCCAATCCCCATTGTCTGAATGGTCCATCAATCATCATAGGTTGCAATGGGACTGTATGTTTTTTCTCTCTTCCGACAGAAGTTTGGAATACTTTTCACTTTCAAACATATGTGTGAGCATTCCTAAATAAATTTGTCCAATAGTATCATGTTCATAGGATATTATGAGCAATAGTATCACCACTAATGTGTCCACCTGCATGACCATCATGTAAATCAAATAACACTTTATCAACATTTGATTTTTCTAAACACCTCAGTAAGATAGAATCATAATTTTGTCTGAATAACACTCTATTAATCAACTGATAATGAGTAGATTTCAATCATCATGCTCTCTTATTCTTAGGTTCATAATGTAGAAGAGAAAATCCATGAGTAATAAAAACCTTGATATCTTTATACCATGAATAAGAAGGACTAGATATAAGATAACTTTCATTAATTTCTAACTCTGATTCATTTTCCTTTTTGTTTTATTTTCTGACTCTAAATCAATTGGTTTTGTTGCTAGTTTGCAAAGGCCTAGACCTAGAATGACTTTGGATGGTTTAATTCCCAAGTCATACTCCTCTAGTGTAGTCATATAGTTTACTCTTTTGTCTCCAATATAGTTTTGAACATAAGGATATTAAAAAATCGATTTGGTGTGTGACTTTAAAAGAAAAGGCCTAAAATGTTTGACAACCTTGAAAACTACATACACATGCTTTTCTGCTTCATAATAGTTCAATTCTGCACCTTGAAAACCTGTACTCATGAAAGAAATTGGTATTTCAATATTTTGATCATTCTTTTGGGTAAGAACAACAACAACAAAAACAAGTCAAAAGAAAAACTATAAAGAATAAACACTTTATTAAAATTGGAAGATGATAGAGCTAAGGCTTGTATACTTGCTTCTTTTGTTGCTTTGAATAATTATCTTTCAATTTTATTCCATTTGAAAACAACATATTTATTAATCATATTTTTTAAAGGCCTTACTATCTCTACAAAACTCGAGACAAAATGTCTGAAAAAATTAATCTGGCCCATAAAATATTGCATTGTTTTATTGTTATGAGAGAAGGGAATTCCTAATATTGTTTTGATTATTTTAGCTTCTATAAAAATTCCTAATTAGGAAACTATGAAACCTAAAATTTTCCCTTTCGTAAGGGAAGATACAATTTTCTTGGGATTAAGAGAAATGCCATATTTTTTGTTGTTAGCACCGGATTTGATCCATTCATTAGTGTGCACACTAATTGAGATTAAAGGGGCTGAAATTTAGGATCAAGAGGTTGAAAGGGAACTTACAAATCTCAAGGATCAGAGAGGCAAGGCACATGGTCGGAAGCCCAAGAATTTTTGTAGAGAAAAATATATCCCTA
Organism: Picea engelmannii; assembly: GCA_009831015.1. Taxonomy (NCBI): domain Eukaryota; kingdom Viridiplantae; phylum Streptophyta; class Pinopsida; order Pinales; family Pinaceae; genus Picea; species Picea engelmannii. The sequence goes on from ML787578.1 coordinate 591,215, forward strand.
AGGTTCTGCAAATAAATTTCAAGTACTTGGGAGCTTATCAAGAGCATAAAGGTTCTTATCATGTCCAAGATAAGCTTAATCCCTCACCTAAATAGAACCATATCATATAGCCAAGGATTAAATAATAAGTGTGGGTGAAGGTGAAATCCCAATCATTCGATGACTATGAGTGAGACTGATTGACGTTTGAGGGTGCATGTCACATAAAAAAGGCACCCGAGAGTTAATGCAACATTGGGGCGCAACAAAATTTTTAAAGAGCTACGTGGAAAAGAGATAATGGTGTCGCATGGTAAGATACGGAAAATCAAAACCACTCCCCTAGGGTTGCGATAGTGGTATTCTGGTCTTGCTAGGTCACACATCCACCATCTCATTGCGTATCCAACCATTCACTCAATGCCACCTGGAGCCAGCATAACAATCCACTTGGACATTGAGGAAGTTGATAGAGACCTCACAAGTCAATGACACATATTTTCAATCCTGTCAAAGATTTCCAACTATGATGAGAAGGCTCACCATAGTTTTTAGTTTTCATATTGAACCCAACCACACATATGTCGAGTCCCATAGGAAACGTCAACGCCTACATGGACCAATTCCAAGATGCCATGTGTTCATGAATCCATGCTGATGTCATACAAATTTCATGTGTTTTTCCCAAATTCAAAAGGCTTTGAACCATAGGGAAAAGGATGTGTGTACTCAAATAGGGGCCCAAGGGAGAATGTTTCAGGCAAGTGGGGTATTTACTAACATCCTGCTAAATCAGTTGGAAAAGATGTGACATATAACATGATATCTAGCGTCACATTTCCCATCCTTCACCCATCATCATACCCATGCCTGCATTAGTCATAGGAAAACAATCATTGCCTTGACATGATTAATCAAGCATGCCCCAAATATTAACAGATCATGCTAGGTGTGACCAGTCACATCGCTCCATCAAATTCCTCACCAAACATGTGTCAAGCTCCTATAAGAAAAGAACAAAGAGACCAAGGTAAAACCCATTTGAAAATAGTCTAGTTTCCATTGATAGAACTATCTTGATGCCAAATATAGCAGATGATTATCCACATGTGCAAACCCCTTTCACAGGAGAGGATTATACACCATCCTAGCTATAGATGTGGGGAGAAGGTGTTCTATGTGTCACTATGGAAGAAATGTCCTTCTTGGGTATCATTAGCAAAACATGTAAATCAAAAGGGAATTCGGGAGTCTACCCTAATGCATAGTTGTATCAATTGACCAGCCTAAGGAAACAACTTGATGCAGGAGATTTGAAGCTCCTGTCATTGATACTCTACACCAACTAATGGTGGGTTTTGAGCAGAAGGTGTTGGGAGGTCTTTCAACCAATCAATGACCCAAATAATTCCATGTTTGAATAGTCCCACCACTATAGATGACGACCTCATTGAGTTAGCTAAAAAAATACACCTTAAGGTTCAATTAGATGAGGAGTATATGCCCCATCTCGCACCAACTTGTCAGCTTTTGGGGTACAAATTTATTTTTTCCTAGTTAAATAATATGAAAAACAGTTTGGACGATGAAAGCAATTAAATTTCTAGAGGAGGTATCAAGATTCTAAGAAGCAGTATTGGTCCAAGCGAGTGGTTTTCCCTTGAGAAAAATTGGCTATAAATCAATGTAAGATGCTCATTTTTAGGGTCGACATGTTAAGGAATTTAAGAGTATCTAATAATCGAGTTGTTTGATCAAGATCCCCTCATACACAAACCAATTTTCAAGGCTGCAGGGATTTAAGAGATTCATCCCCCATGTTATGCTTTAGTTTGTGCTTCTTTTTTGTGTATGTTCTCTTGTAAAAACCATCCCTCTCATCTCATGGCTTCTTGTATCAGATTCCCATTAATAAAATCTTGAGCAACAAGTTTCATAACATGTATAGTGTAAATGTGTGTTGTTTAGCTTATGATATTGAAGTGATTTCCTCTAAATGTATGACCGCTTCATGCCATTTTTTCTTGTATTTAATGATGTGCAAAGTGTAGTGTCCCCAAGGTCGAGCCCCGTTGTAAACCAAGTTCTGAAAGGAATTGTCATTATGTTTTATAGGCTGGTGAGCCAAGTTATTATAAGTTGGAAACTTATGTGTTTGTTAGGCCAGGGAGCCTAAGTGGTGAAGGCCAGGAGTCTGTCGTTGTACTTGTATGTATGCAGAACATTTAATAAAATATAAACACCGCCAGGTGCAGACCGACCACGATGAATGAGTGAAGGGGGACTGAGCATCCATAGAGTGGGCAAGGAATTAGGGGCTGGAAGGTGGGAAAGGGGCTAAGTGTTGAGCCCGGGGGCTAAGCCTAGTGGGCTTAAGCCTGGGAATAATATTTTAATATTATTCCAAAAGAACATGTGCATTTTATGTTTCATTTCATCCTAATTTTTGGAAAGGGTAAGCATGCAAAGGGGATGCATGTTGATGGAGCGCATGCAGTTCCAAGGGTGATAAGTGTCAGCCCTGGTGCATGAAAATAAAATGGCCAGGAGGAGCCGTGAGAGGGGCTCTCCTCCATTCTACCTGACGGTCTGAAGGTAAACGATCGGACCTCTGCAAAAGAATACCCGGGGTGCATCCCTGAAAGCCAAAAATCCTGGGTTGACTTCTGAGATAGCCGGTACCACCCCTGTCTGAACAGTTCGAACCTGTGTTGACCCTACATGGATTGTTTGTCATGCATCCCCGACAACCAGAGCGTGAGTCTATTCTATGCTGGCGGATTGGGAAATAGAAGTGACCAGCCATTGTTGAACCTATTGGGAAGCCTGTGTCTGGTTTCCCATGAGTTGTTGTGACCACGCAGTGTTGGACTGCATGGGGTCTTGTTGGCCAGTGGTGCAACGCTCTCTCCAGGTGAGAGAGGTGATTGAGGTTGGAAGAACAGGTTGTTGGCCTGTGAGCAATTCTCTCCAGGTGAGAGAGTGCGCGAAGGAAGGAGAGGACTCCTGGAAGGAACCCTGTAGCTGCCACAGAGTTTGGAGACTTCCGGTCCGGCCTGTTCCTGTAACCTAAGGCAAGGGAGATTAGTAGCCGAAGGACTATCCAGGTGACAGAGAAGGTGTATACTCCTGGGGTGGAACAGACATGTGGGATATGAGGGTCTGTGGGCAGTGAGCGTGGGAGGTTCCTTGGAAAGAATCCCTTCCTTGTGGTTGTGTGTTGTGTTCTTGTAGCCTCAGCCTAGCCTAGATTTCCTTGTCTCGGGGTGGAGCTTAGTCCCATCTCGGGGGTGACCCACTACTGAGCTGATGAGAAGTGTGGTCTAAGGCTAGGAGGTTCGTGGAAGGCCTACACTTGGTTGGTGGATTCTACCACTGTTAAAAGAGAAGTATCTAATTATGTTTTAATCATGTTTTGCATGACTCTACTGCTTATGATATCATGATTTCTGCTGTGTATATGAATTAGTATGAAATGTTATTGATTTTTAATTATGGAAGTAACTCATATGAATACTCTATGTAGAATGTGTTTATTTGTTTAAATGCATGAGATTTATAATACCTGTATGAGTTATGTGAAAAGTGGTGTTATAGTCTTCTTTTAATAGTGTTTAAACCTGGGTAGCCAAAAAAAAAAAAAAAGTGCGCTACAGTTTGGTATCAGAGAGAGGTTTCGACACTGAGCCTAGATGGGCCAATGGAGCAGTCTTTGGACCCATAGTGCGGGGGAAATTGGGTCTAGAAAGCCAATTTCAGACCTTGGTTTGCCCCGAAGGGTCAAGGAGTTACTTGAGGAGTTTTTAAGCTCAGGAGATTAGCGACGTGTGAAACCACAGTCGGGATGGTCTATGGCCACGGGGAAATAGGTCTCCATAGCGATAGCATTTGAACCTTAGGATCTGCTCAGGAGGGAAGGTGAACCCACGTGATCATCGGATCTGGAGAGTATGCGTAGGGTTTAAATCCCTTTTGAATCGCATAGGGGTGTGGGAATCGCGATACGCGAACTCTCGAAAAATCTGAAATGCCAAAAAGATCTACGTTGTTGATCTGAGGAGGGGATCTGACCGTCGGATTCCATGCTTGAATTGGACATGGATGCATGAATGCGTACCACGTGCCAGTGAGTCGAAGAGACAAGCGAGAGTGGTGGGACCCGATGACGTCATTAAAAGTGATGTGGACCCTCCTAAACGTACCACATGCCACGGTGGTGATGGGTGACATTTGTGCTGTGGGCCCGGAGAATAAAGTAATTCATGATTTCAGGGACTTGTGAGATAAGGCCATGGGAGATCGACATTGAAACTCATGAAGTCGTGAAGTAGCGAGAATGAGAGGAGAAAAGTCAACATCGCTTCTCGGGGTTTCGTGAAAGGAAGGTACTAGGGTTGGATGCCACAACTCACGAAGGTGCGAATAGTGAAGGGTGATAGCACTTAGCCCTAGACTACGGTCATGCGTAGCAGATGCTAGCGAGGAGGGAGCCATACCCATGTCGCATCTCGGGTATCGGTTAGAGGAAATGAGTTGAGGGTCTTCGACTCACGAACTCGCGAGATCGCGAGTTGCAAAAGGGTAACTCTGGTTACGAATATCTAACTGTGGGATCTTCATGGACAAAAACCCGAAGTCTCGAAATCCTGAAGTGCCGAAAATAAAAGTTTCAAAAACACAAAAATTGCAGAACCAAACGAGGGCTCAGAAAACTTAATTGAATCAAAATGTCTTTCGTTCTTGTTCGTATTGGCTTATAAATGTTACGGATTGTTCCGAAGGAATAATGGCCTGAAAAACTTCGAATTTAATTTCACAGTGTGTGTGCAGAGTTCAACGGAGCTCACGATTCCAGCTAACCAATGTCGAGTATGGAATGGGAAAAGGTGATGATTGCCTCCGAAACAGGAGACGAACGGGAAGGAAAGGATGTCAATATGGGAGTGGAAGGATCAAACTCCAATGGGCATGGAAAAGAGATGGATAAGGAAGAACATATGATGCAACTCATTGAAAGATTGCAGAAAGATGCCCAGGCTCGCCTATTTGATAGCTGAAAGCTCATGAAAATCCAGGATCGGCAGGGTGAATTCAATTTAAAAATGTTGAAGAGCCTGGAAAGAATAGAAAAGAAATTGGAAAAGGGGAGTGACACAAGAAGATCAAGAAGTGTCAGAACCCCTGAGAGGAGAAGAATATTGAGGAGTGGTAACAGACATTACCATCTCTCCCCGAAGCATTCTGACAGGGAGACACACAGTAGTTCAAGCTCGTCCCCTACCAGAAAACATCGAAAATCTGGAAAGGAGGAATTGAAAGGAGAGATGAACAAGATTAATCCTCCAACATTTGATGGAGAACATAAGAAGGAGGAAGATGCTAAGACCTGGTTGCTTGGCATGAAGAAATACTTCCAACTACAGAATTATTCTGCCCGTGCAGAAGGAAGAATTGCAATGTACCAACTAAAATGAAAAGCATCCATGTGGTGGGATCAGTTGGTGCAGGTGCAACACATCAGAGAGAAAGAGGTCACGTGGAAGGAGTTTAAGAGGTATTTCGAGAAGAAATACCTGACTAAAATATACTATGACAAAAAGATGAAGGAGTTCTTCGAACTCAAGTCAGGCAGTATGACCATTGATGAGTATGAATGAAGTTTTTTGGAACTACTGAAGTATGTCCCATTCATCAAAGACGAGGATGTTAAAATTCAGAGGTATCTAAGTGGAATACCACCTTCCATTGGTGACAAGATTCAGTATGATGATCCTAAGACCATGGAAGAAACTATAAGAAGGGCGAAATGTCTATACGAACAACAAAGAGAAAAGCCTACCTTTCGGAAGGCTTGGGATGACTAGAAGAGGTTTAAGAAAGAATAGAGGCAGAAGGGAAACATGCCTCCCTTTTTCAAAAATAGTCCTTGGGGACAATCATCTTTTATAGAGCCCAGGAAAGTTGAAGGGAGTGAGCAGGTGCCAAGACCGCCACCCATGGAGTGTTGGGGCTGTAAAGGGAATCATAGGTACAGAGATTGCCCCCACAGAAAAGACAAAGCAAGAATTGTCCATACTATTCAGCAAGCTAAAACAGTGGAGGATATGAGCAGCAGAATTCCGAGGATCTATGCAGCCTTGGACAACAAGCAAGAAGAATTTCAATCGCACATGATTGAAGTTGAAGGTACGATCAACAACCAACCACTTGTTATTTTAATTGATTCAGGGGCTAGCCATAGTTATGTAGATCCTAGAGTGGTGGAAAGTTTGCATCTAACGAGAAGCAAACATGAGAAGTCTTGGTTAGTGCAGTTGGCCACCGGGACCAAGAGGAAGGTCACTAAATTGGTTAATTCATGTTCAGTGGACATAAAAGGAATGAGCACTAAGTCTGAATTGAACATTTTGCCTTTAGGCTCATACGATTGCTTAATTGGGATGGATTGGTTGGACCAGCACCATGCCCTTCTGGATTGTCGTAACAAGAGGTTCACATGCCTAAACGAAGAGGGAAATCAGGTAACATTCCAAGGAATTCCCAGATTCGTGGCTATGAGGGAAATCTCAGCCATGCAACTAAAGAAATGTTACCAGAAAGGTTGTCAATTATTTGCAGCTCGGGTGGAAGAAGCATCCCAAGATGTAGTATCGAATCTAGAAGATCATGAAGTACTCAAAGAATTCAAGGACATATTTCAGGAGGTACCTGGACTACCTCCGAAGAGGGACATCGCTTTTTCTATAAATTTGATGCCTGGAGCATCTCCAGTTTCGAAGAATCCTTATAGAATGAGTACACCAGAGCTGAAAGAGTTGCAATTGCAGCTCGAAGAGCTACTAAAGAAAGGTTACATTCACCCCAGTGTGTCACCGTGGGGAGCCCTGGTCCTATTCGTGAAGAAGAAAGATGGGACATTGAGGTTGTGCATTGATTTTCGACAGTTGAATAAGGTCATTGTCAAGAACAAGTATCCTCTGCCAAGGATTGATGATCTTTTTGATCAGTTGAAGGATGAAAAAATATTTTTGAAAATAGATCTACGATCAGGATATCACCAAGTGAGAATAAAGGATGAGGACATCAGCAAGACCACCTTTAGAACAAGGTATGGTCATTATGAGTTCACAGTGGTGCCGTTTGGATTGTCCAACGCGCCTGTCGTTTTCATGTGTTTAATGAATGGAGTGTTCAGAGATTATTTAGACAAGTTTTTCATAGTGACGCAGGCATGCCCGCTAGGCATGTCTTCTCACGGGATCTTTCCTCCTTCCTCGGCCCGAAGAACTGAAAGGTTCTTCTATTTCCCTATCGGGAAATTTTCACCCACAACACTCTCTCACGGGATCTCCCCGTCTTCTATCGGGAAGTCAATGTTGGCCTTTTAATTTGTTATCGGGGTTCCTCCTATCAGGATTTTGGCACTTGCAATGTCCAAACAATTTGTTTTACCGATCCTCGATCCCCGATACGCTCCCCTTCTACCTTAGCCTCCCGGGCTAAGATCTTGGTCCACGTGACCTCCCTTTATATGACCGCAGTCATATTCCTCATCGGGGTTTTGGGGTTTCTAATGCCAAATTGAAATCGTCCTTAGGATTTGCGATCCCAAGAATCCTGACGCACTCTTTACGCGTTAGCCCTCCTGGCGATAGGCTTTGGCCCATATGACTGTTATCCCCATGACCGCAGTCTTATCCCTCGTCGAGGCTATGGGGTTTCAAATGCTGAAAACCACTTGCCCAAGGGATTCTCGATTCCTCGAATCCTGACTCTATAATAGGCTGACAGTTGGCCCCCACACACAATGGAGTTTTCTTCCTTATCGGAGTTTCGAGCTTCGCAATTCCAAAATGCATAAACACCTTGCCACCAGGATTCCCCATATCCCGATGACCCAAATGTTGATAGATGACTTCCTTTTCGGGACTTTCCCCAATGACTCTGATTTCTGCCACGCGTCCCCTCAAGTTGGATGGTTCATATTAACTCTCAGGATTTCGAGACTTGTGAGGTCCCGACTTTCACAACCTCGGGAACTCCAATATCCCGACTCTTGATGCCTCGATATCTGCCATGCCTCTTGGGGTTCTTACTCTTCTCACGAGGGTTTAAACCTTGTGCAACTCCTGTCAGATCGGATGGCTGAAGGGTAACTGATCAACGATCCAACAACTCATGACCCTTGGAGCTTGAACTTCAAATGTGGTCATAGCCTCCTTGCTTCTTTGGAAAATCCAACGGCTGGTGGGATTTTTCAAATCTCCTCCATAAGATCCTATCCGTCTATATTCTCCACCTTGATTTCTTCAACGGGGTGAACCCAGTATTCCTCTAAGAAAATGGGTCCTCCTACGTGCAACTTGCAGTGCCTGTTTTAAACACTCCATGGCACAAACTTCCATTGCTTCTCTTCAACGAGCTTGAAAGCCTTATCCCTCCTAAGCTTCACACAATTCTGAGTCTTCAAAAAGACTCTTGCATTCACTCCTTGCAGCAATCCTCAAACACTTCCAAGTGTTGAGTTCTTTCGACTCTGCGCTCACCTGCAGAAGTAGTCCTTCAAATGCTTCACTCAGATTCACAACTGAGACTCTCCTTAGCCTGCACACTCCTTGCACGACTCCTATAACCCAATTTCACTTCTGGGTGAATGAGAACAAGAGTTAAACTATATGAGCCTTCTGTCAATGCACTCCCTGCGGACGACTTCAACTGCACTCCTTCCAGGAATCCTTGCTCAGATAGAGAAACAATTGAAACTCATTTCTTCTACTTCCTTTCTCAGACTTCAATCTCAACACATGAAATCATATACACATCATAACAACAAATGCATAACAGGAAGTAAATACTCATGAGCATAGAATTCAACACACATACACAGAGAACAAACACAAAACCATGGATTTGAATCAATCTCTTCTATTAATTCAAGCTCTGTACATGGGTGTTCTTCCACCGCTCTCTTCTTCTCTTCTCTATGCTCCGGATTATGTTACAATGCACAATGAGGGTGTCTATATCTCGTTTCCCTCTTTCTTTCTAAAACTGTCTAATTTAATATTAAATTTTATTTACCTATTTCATCTCAACATAAATGCCTCTATCTACTTCAGACAAGAGCGTATGGATCGAGGTCTAATTACAATATATAAGTGTGCTTCATTAAATTTCCTCATTAATGTTCGCGCAATAGTTTCAAGGTGTTTTTCAAAAATTTGTGTTGGATGCCTTCCAGCTGTCTTTCGCTTCCGCATTGGCTCGCTTGATGTGAGGGATGCTCTTGCATCATACTCCCTCACTTGAAAATATTCATGGGATCTTGTCCATGAGCTCCTGCATGGTCTGTCCATGCTTCAGAATCTCTTCTTCAGTCTCCCAGCTGGCATCTTCAACTGGATGGCCCTTCCATTTGACCAAATATTCAAAATATTATTTCCTTCTGGTCTTCTTACCCACTCGTTTATCCAGTATCTGTTCCATCTATGGCTTCTCTGCACCTGGCATCTACTTTTTCCACTAAACCTCCGGCTGTTCACCTTCTGCTCCTGTTTCCTCAAGTTTATATGGGTATAAATCTGAGACATTGAATATTGGAGAAATTTCGATCCCATCAGGTAATTCAATCTCATAATCATTCTCTCCAATTCTCTTCAAGACCTTGCATGGTTCAATTTTCTTCATTTTCAATTTGTTGTATGTTCCCCTCAGGAGCCTTTCTCTTCTCAAGTGCGCCAGAACCAAGTCACCAACCTCAAATTGGAGTCGTCTTCGATGTTGATCTGCTCTCCTCTTATACTCCTGACTTGAATTTTGCAGTCGCTCCTTCACCCAGCTGTGAAGTTATTTCATCGCCTCTGTGAATTCTTCTGCACTAGCGCTCCTAGTAGCGGTCTGTTCCGAATATCTCAATTCAGAAACTCCTCTCGGTTGTGTGCCATATACAATCTGGAATGGACTCTGGCATGTGCTCTGATTCGCTGAGTCGTTATACTCAAACTCTGCTTGCGACAATGTATTGTCCCAACTGCTATGGTGCTACGCCACCAGGATCCTCAGCAAGTCTCCCAGACTTATGTTTACCACTTCTGTCTGCCCATCCGTTTGCGGATGATAAGTTGAACTAAATAACAAGTTAGTTCCCAGCTTCTTCCATAAGGTTCTCCAGAAATTCCCTATGAACTTTGTATCTTTGTCCGAAACAATACTCCTTGGTAAGCCGTGAAGTCGAACGACTTCTTTGAAAAACAGGTTCGCGATGTGAGTCACGTCACTGGTTTTCTGACATGGGATAAAATGTGTCATCTTGGAAAATCTATCCACTACCACAAATATTGAATCAAATCCTTTTTGCGTCCTTGGCAATCCCAATATGAAATCCATGCTAATTTCATCCCATGGCTTCTCAGGTATGGGAAATGGTTGATAAAAACCCGCATTTTGCTCCCTTCCCTTTGAATGCTGGAAAATTCTGCATCGGTCCATGAACCTCTTGACCTCTGCTTGCATCCCTGGCCAAAAGTATGACTCACTCAGCTTCGCGAATGTTTTTTCATGACCGAAGTGTCCGGCCAATCCTCCACTATGTTTCTCCTTCAGCAGATTCTCCCTCATGGAGCAATTTGGAATACACAGTTGATTGCCTTTAAATAGCAATCCTTCCTGGATCATGTATTCATCCCATTTGCTGCTATCTCTGAGAATTGGTTTCTCAGTTACTTCATATGCTTCCAGAAAATCTGGATCATCTGCGTACATGTCTCTGAGATCATGAAAACCTAACGTCTTGACTTTGAACTCCTACAACAGCAAACACTTCCTATTCAAAGCATCAACAACTTTGTTAGCAGTACCAGAAATATGTTTTATCACAAAAGTGAAATTTTGCATGTCTTCAACCCATTTAACATGCCTCTGATTCAACTTTTCATGTTGAGTCACAAACTGCAATGCATGGTTATCACTATATAAAACAAATTCCTTTGGAATCAAATAGTGCCTCCATTTCTTCAATGCCTGGATGATGGCATAAAACTCCTTATCATACGTGGAATACTTCACCTTCCCTTCATTCAGCTTCTCGCTGAAATATGCAATTGGTCTGTCATCTTGACTTAAGATTGCTCCTATTGCAAACCCGCTTGCATCACATTTCACTTGAAATGTCTTTTGAAAATCCGGTAACACCAGAACTGGTTGTTCCATAATCTTCCGCTTCAACAAATTGAAACTCTTCTGAGCCTCTTCAGTCCAGTGAAAAGATTTATGTCTTTTCTTCACTGTATCCATCATTTTTGTACTAAGTCCACTGAAATTCCTGATGAATTTTCGGTAGAATCTAGCCAAACCGTGAAAACTTCTCACCTCAAATATGTTCCTCGGTGATGGCCAATTCTTGATTACCTCCACCTTATCTGGATCCATCCTCAACTCATTTGCTGAAATAACAAATCCCAAATAAATGAGCTCTATCTTTATGAATGAATATTTCTTCATATTTACCAACAGCTTCTCCTGCTGCAATTTTTGCATCACTGTAGCCAAATGTTGCAGATGCTCCACTTTCGTTTTACTGAAAATCAGTATATCATCTAGATATACGATGACAAATTTTCCGATGAAATCCTTCAGGACTTCGTTCATCAACCTCATAAAGGTACTTGGCGCATTTGTTAATCCAAACGGAATAACAAGCCATTCATACAAACCTTCGGTTGTCTTGAATGTTGTTTTCCATTCATCACCTTCTCTCATGCGAATATGGTGATATCCACTCTTCAAATCAATCTTTGAAAAGAATTTTACTCCACTTAAGAAATCCATTAAATCATCCATCCTTGGTAATGGAAACCTGTACCTGATGGTTATCTTGTTAATCTCCCTTGAATCAGTGCACATCCTCCATCCTTCGTCTTTCTTCGAACTGAGTACCGTCGGAACATCACACGGACTCAAGATTTCCCTGACCAAACCTTTGTCCAACAACTCCTGGACTTGTCTTTTGACCTCTTCATTTTCCTGCGGTGTTAATCTATACGCGGCTTTGTTTGGAAAACTGGCTCCTGGTATGAGATCAATATGATGACTCACACTCCTGATCGGTGGCAACGAATGAGGTAATTTGTCCACTACTATATCAGCGAACTCTTCCAGCAATCCCTGAACTTCTTCTGGAAAATCGTCCACTCTTGTGATGGTCAAAACAATTTTTGATTTTCTGACCACAAAGAATTGTGGATCCTCCTTCTTCTTAACCTCTGTAAGAAGCTCCTTCCCACTCATGAGAAGTACAGTGCTGCTTACTTCTGGGTTCACCTCCTTATCCTTTATCGGAAGCAACATGTGTGTCCTCCCATTCTTCTCTAGGGTGTATGTGTTCATTCTCCCATCATGAATCACATTTTTGTCATATTGCCATGGTCTACCCAGCAATAGATGAAAAACATAAATGGGAATAACATCACATAAAATCTTATCATTATATCTCCCTATCTTAAATTCAACTAAACATTGTTTGGTGACATTTACCTGATGTCCTTTTTGTAGCCACGAAAATTTATATGGACTTGGACGATCAGTCGTCTCCAGCTCCATCCTGTCTACCATCTCGGTTGAAACAAGATTATCAGTGCTACCGCTGTCCACAATGACCTTGCATGCCCAACCCTTGGTCTTACAAGTTGTTCTGAAAAGTCTGGTCCTTTGGAATGAACTTTCCACTTCTTTTTCTGGTGTCAAAAGGACTTTTCGCATCATCAGCGATCTTCCTCCTTCATCATCTTCTGCCTCAACATCTCGCCTCTATGCCTCAGCGATGTGAGTCTCTCCAGTTTTTTTATTTTTCTCTGGACACTCATAAGACTTGTGCCCATTCTTTCCACATGTGAAGCATGTGATTACTCCACCTCTTCCTCTTCCTCTACCTCTGGTACGAGGAAAAGTGTTGTTGTCAGCATAATCTTCTCTCTGCTCAGTATGTTGTCCTCTCTGTTCAGCATATCGCCCTCACTGTGAGCTTCCACCTCTCTTTGTCTGAGTCTGAGGTTTCTTCCAGTCGTCCTTGGGCTTCTGGGTTCTTTCCTGGGCAACTGATTTTCCTCTGGGTTGACTTCTGCCTCAGCCTCTTTGACTCTTCTTTCGGCTCAGCTTCTCTTCCGCTTTCAAAGCAATTTGATAAGCATCCTCCATCATTCGGATGGTTGACATGCTCATTTCATCCTGAATCTCATATCTCAGGCCATTCATATACCTGACCACTTTTTCATTATTTCTTTCACAATGACCTGCCCTGATATTCAACCTGTAAAACTCTTCATTATATTCCTTTACTGACATTAGCTTCTGTCTCAGGTTATGCATCCTCCTGAACAGAGAAATTTGATAGTCCCTGGGAATGAATTTTTCCTTCATCTTTGCAATCATCCTGTCCCATCTCTTAATTTGTTGCTTGCCTTGGCAACGTCTGTCAGCTTGTAGTTCATCCCACCACAAGGCTACATGTCCTTTTAATCTCGTGATGGCATGCCTGACTTTCTTGTCCTCTTTGATATCTTCATAGTCAAAATAGGTGTCTAGAGCTCTAATCCAGTCTAGAAGCTCTTCTACATCTAGATTCCCCTCATAATCTGGAATGTCCATTTTCACCTTTGCACCCATTCTTGCAACAGCTTTAAGTAAGCGCTCATTTACTGCATCTTCCGCTGGGATTTCTTCTTCTCCATGTCCAACATCATCTTCATTTTCGGATTCACTGATATCTCCTACATCAGCTTTTCGCCTTTGTCTTATATCCATGTCCACAATCACAGCGCATAAGTTATGCAGCTCTCTTTCCACTTCTCGATTCTGCACTTCTCTACCCCTTCCTCTGGACATTTCCCTTTCCTCCCCTGGATCGGGTGATTGTCTATCCCTTCTCCTTGGCAGCATGGTGAATTCTCCTTCTCCCTACTACAGAAATAAAAGAAGCTTTTCTAATCTCTAATACCACTTGACACAGGCGCGCCCGCTAGGCACGTCCGCTCACAGGATCTTTCCTCCTTCCTCGGCCCGAATAACTGAAAGGTTCTTCTATTTCCCTATCGGGAAATTTTCACCCACAACACTCTCTCATGGGATCTCCCCTTCTTCTATCGGGAAGTCAATGCTGGCCTTTTACTTTGTTATCGGGGTTCCTCCTATCGGGATTTTGGCACTTGCGATGTCCAAACAATTTGTTTTACCGATCCCCGATCCCCAATCCCCGATACGCTCTCCTGCTACCTTAGCCTCCCGGGCTAAGCTCTTGGTCCACGTGACCTCCCCTTATATGAACACATTCATATTCCTCATCAGGGTTTCGTTGTTTCTAATGCCAAATTGCAATCGTCCTCAGGATTCGCGATCCCTCGAATCCCGACGCACTCTTTACGCATTATCCCTCCTGGCTATAGGCTTTGGCCCATATGACCGTTATCCCCATGACCGCAGTCTTATCCCTCGTCGGGGCTATGGGGTTTCAAATGCTGAAAACCACTTGCCCACAGGATTCTCGATTCCTCGAATCCCAACTCTACAATAGGCTGACAGTTGGCCCCCACACACAATGGAGTTTTCTTCCTTATAGGAGTTTCGAGCTTCGCGATTCCAAAATGCATAAACACCTTTTCACCAGGATTCTCGATATCTTGATGACCCAAATGTTGATAGACGACTTCCTTTTTGGGACTTTCCCCAATGACTCTGATTTCTGCCACGCGTCCCCTCAAGTTGGACGGTTTAGATTAACTCTCGGGATTTCGAGACTTGTGAGGTCCCGACTTTCACGACCTCAGGAACTTCGATATCCCAACTCCCGAGGCCTCGATATCCGCCACGCCTCTTGGGGTTCTTACTCTTCTCATGAGGGTTTAAACCCTGTGCAACTCCTGTCAGATCGAACAGTTGATGGGTAACTGATCAATGATCCCAACAACTCACGACCCTTGGAGCTTGAACTCCAAACGCGGCTGTAGCCTCCTTGCTTCTTTGGAAAATCCAACGGCTGGCGGGATTTTGCAAATCTCCTCCACAAGATCATGTACATCTATCTTCTCCACCTTGATGTCTTCAACGGGGTGAACCCAGTATTCCTCTAAGAAAACTGGTCCTCCTGCGTGCAACTTGCAGCGCCTGTTTTAAACACTCCACGGCACAAACTTCCAGTGCTTCTCTTCGACGAGCTTGAAAGCCTTATCCCTTCTAAGATTCACAAAGTTCTGAGTCTTCAAAAAGACTCTTGCACGCACTCCTTGTGGAAATCCTCAAACACTTCCAAGTGTTGAGTTATTTCGACTCTGCGCTCACCTGCATCAGTAGTCCTTCAAATGCTTCGCTCAGATTCACAACTGAGACTCTCCTTAGCCTGCACACTCCTTGCACGGCTCCTATAACCCAATTTCACTTCTAGGTGAACGAGAACAAGAGTTAAACTATCTGAGCCTTCTGTCAACGCACTCCCTGCGGACGACTTCAACTACACTCCTTGCAGGAATCCTTGCTCAGATAGAGAAACAATTGAAACTCATTTCTTCTACTTCCTTTCTCAGACTTCAATCTCAACACATGAAATCATATACACAGCATAACAGTAAATGCATAACAGGAAGTAAATACTCATGAGCATAGCATTCAACACACATACACAGAGAACAAACACAAAACCATGGATTTGAATCAATCTCTTTTATTAATTCAAGCTCTGTACATGGGTGTTCTTCCGTCACTCTCTGCTTCTCTTCTCTATGCTCCGGATTATGTTACAATGCACAATGAGGGTGTCTATATCATGTTTCCCTCTTTCTTTCTAAAATTGTCTAATCTAATATTAAATTCTATCTACCTATTTCATCTCAACATAAATGCCTCTATCTACTTTAGACAAGAGCGTATGGCTCGAGGTCTGATTACAATATATAAGTTTGCTTCATTAAATTTCATCATTAATGTTCGCGCAATAGTTTCAAGGTGTTTTTCAAAAATTTGTGTTGGACGCCTTCTAATTGTCTTCCACTTCTGCGCTCGCTTGCTTGATGTGAGGGATGCTCCTGCATCACATAGTCTTCCTGGACGACATCTTGGTGTATTCCAAGACAGAGAAAGAACATGAGCAACACCTGAGAATGGTATTGCAAGTGTTGAGAGAACACCAGTTGTGCGCAAAACTGAGCAAGTGCTCTTTTTACCAAAGGTAGATCCATTACTTGGGACACATTATATCTAAAGAAGGGATCGTTGTGGATCTTGAGAAGGTACAGGCCATTCGAGAATGGCCAGCACCAAGGAATGTGGCAGAAGTTAGATCTTTTATGGGTCTGGCAGGCTACTATAGGAGGTTTATAGCCGGATTCTCAAGGATAGCCCATTATATCACTTCCTTGCAAAGGAAGGGGAAGAAGTTCCAATGGACTGAAGACTGTGAAAGAAACTTCCAGCGATTGAAGCAGCTGCTAACCAGTGCTCCAATCCTGAAGATTTCATATCCAAATAAGGATTATGTAGTGTGCACAGATGCGTGTAAGGAGGGGCTGGGAGGAGTTCTCAGCCAAGAGGGATTTGTAATTTGTTATGATTCCCAAAAGTTGAAGGAGCATGAGAAGAATTATGCCACTCACGATTTAGAGTTGGAAGCAATCGTCCACGCCTTGAGGAAATGGAGACATTACCTCATGGGCAAGAGATTCGAGTTGAGAACAGACCATAACGGTCTGAAGTATTTATTTGATCAACCAACCTTAAATGCCAGGAAAATCAAATGGCTGGAGTTTTTGTGCGAATATGACTTTGATATCAAGCATATCAAAGGGAAAGAAAATAAGGTGGTTGATGCACTCAGCAGAAAAGTGTACAAATTACATGCTACAGCCATTAGCATGTACCAAACTGAGATGAAAGAAAGAATTTTGGAAGCTGCAAATGTTGATTTGCAGTACAAAAATCTTGTTGCAAAGCTATAGCAACGTGAGGGATCACAGACCAAGGAAAGTTACACCTTGGGAACTAATGGTTTACTTCTATATAAAAACAGAGTGTATGTACCCAATGTCTGAGAGTTGAAGCTGGCAATTCTAAAGCAGATGCATAACGTGGCTTATGTTGGACATCATAGATATCAAAAGACTGTGGCAGCAGTCAAAAGCCATTATTTTTGGCCGGGTCTGAAGAAATAAATCGTTGAATACATCGCCAGATGTATGGAGTGCCAAAAGGTTAAGGCTGAGCATAGGCACCCAGCAGGGTTGCTGCAGCCTTTACCTATTCCTGAATGGAAATGGGACGTGGTAACAATGGATTTTATCACCAGACTACCTAGAACAAGAAAGCAACATGATTCAATCATGGTGGTGGTGGACAAGCTTACTAAAGCTACCCATTTTATTCCACTAAAAACCACCCATAGGGCAGCAGATGTTGTTGATATCTTCTTAAAAGAAGTTGCATGCTTGCATGGAGTTCCTAAGACAATTGTGTCTAATAGAGACCCGAAATTCACTTCGAATTTTTGGAAAGGACTGTTCAAAGGATTCAGAACGAATCTAAACTTTAGTACAGCATATCATCCCGAGTCTGATGGACAGAAAGAGAGAGTAAATAGAGTAATAAAAGACATGCTGAGAATGTATGTGATGGATAAACCATCAAGGTGGGAAGACTACATGCATTTGGTAGAATTCGCCTACAATAATGGGTATCATGCATCATTGAAGATGAGCCCATTCGAAGCACTTTATGGAAGAAAGTGAAACACTCCAGTGAGATGGGATAATCCAGCTGACAGAGTAGTAGTTGGGCCTGAGCTGCTCAAAGAGATGGAAGATCAAATGATAAAAATTAAACATAATCTAAAAGCTGCCTAGGACAGGCAGAAAAGTTACACTGATAGTAACAAAACCCATAGAGAATTCAAAGTGGGTTACCATGTTTTCCTGAAAGTGAAAACTAACAGGAGTTCCCTAAAGTTGGGAAGTTGCGCCAAGTTGGCAGCAAGATTTTGTGGGCCATTTGAGATCCTGAAAAGGATTGGGTCGGTTGCATACATGCTTGCATTACCTGCATCTATGACTGTACATAATGTATTTCATGTTTCACTGCTTAAGAAATATGTACATGATGCTAATCATGTTATTGATTGGAATGTGATTCAGGTGGAACCAGAAGGTGTCCTGCAAGTGCATCCTGTGCGCATATTGGACAGGAAAAGAAAACAACTCCAGAATCGAACTATAGAGCTTGTAAAGGTCCAGTGGACCTGGTACGGTCCTGAGGATGCGACATGGGAGCATGCAAATGTTATGCGGGCAGAGTACCCACATCTTTTTGAATATTTTGAAAGGCTTTCAGAGACAGTGTAAGTTGCACTGAGGACAGTGCAAAAATAAGGGGAGGGGGATTGTAGTGTCCCCAAGGCCGAGCCCCGTTGTAAACCAAGTTATGAAAGGAATTGTCATTATGTTTTATAGGTTGGTGAGCCAAGTTCTTATAAGCTAGAAACTTATGTGTTTGTTAGGCCAGGGAGCCTAAGTGGTGAAGGCTAGGAGCCTGTCGTTGTACTTGTATGTATGCAGAACATTTAATAAAATATAAACATCGCCAAGTTCAGACCGACCTCGATGAATGAATGAAGGGGGACTGGGCATCCATAGAGTGGGCAAGGAATTAGGGGCTAGAAGGTGGGAAAGAGGCTAAGTGTTGAGCCTGGGGGCTAAGCCTAGGGGGCTTAAGCCTGGGAATAATATTTTAATATTATTCCAAAAGAACATGTGAATTTTATGTTTCATTTCATCCTAAGTTTTGGAAAGGGTAAGCATGCAAAGGGGATGCATGTTGATGGAACGCATGAAGTTCCAAGGGTGACAAGTGTCAGCCCTGGTGCATGCAAATAAAATGGCCAGGAGGAGCCATGAGAGGGGATCTCCTCCATTCTACCTAATGGTCTGAAGGTAAACGATCGAACCTCTGCAAAATAATACCCGGGGTGCATCCCTGAAAGCCGAAAAGCCTGGGTTGACTTATGAGATAGTCGGTACCACCCCTGTCTGAACAGTTCGAACCTGTGTTGACCCTACGTGGATTGTTTGTCATGCATCCCCGACAACCAGAGTGTGAGTCTATTCTATGTTGGCGGATTGGGAAATAAAAGTGACCATCCAATGTTGAACCTATTGGGAAGCCCGTGTCTATTTTCCCGTGAGTTGTTGTGACCACGCAGTGCTGGAATGTGTGGGGTCTTGTTGGCTAGTGGTGCAATTCTCTCTCCAGGTGAGAGAGGTGATTGAGGTTGGAAGAACAGGTTTTTGGCCTATGAGCGATTCTCTCCAGGTGAGAGAGTGCGCAAAGGAAGGAGAGGACTCCTGAAAGGAACCCTGTAGCTGCCACAGAGCTCAGAGACTTCCGGTTCGGCTTGTTCCTGCAACCCAATGCAAGGGAGATTAGCAGCCGAAGGACTATCCAGGTGACAGAGAAGGTGTATACTCCTGGGGTGGAACAGGCATGTGGGGAATGAGGGTCTGTGGGCAGTGAGCATGGGAGGTTCCTTGTAGAGAATCCCTTCCTTGTGGTTGTGTGTTGTGTTCTTGTAGCCTCAGCCTAGCCTAGATTTCCTTGTCTCGGGGTGGAGCTTAGTCCTAGCTCGGGGGTGACCCACTGCTGAGTTGATGAGTAGTGTGGTCTAAGGCTGGGAGGTTCGTGGAAGGCCTGCACTTGGTTGGTGGATTCTACCACTGTTAAAAGATAAGTATCTGATTATGTTTTAATCATGTTTTGCATGACTCTATTGCTTATGATATCATGATTTCCGTTGTGTATATGAATTAGTATGAAATGCTATTGATTGTTAATTATGGCAGTAACTCATATGAATACTCTGTGTAGAATGTGTTTATTTTTTTAAATGATTTATAATACCTGTATGAGTTATGGGCAAAGTGGTGTTATAGTCTTCTTTTAATAGCATTTAAACCTGGGTAGCCAAAAAAAAAGTGCGCTACACAAAGGGTACCTCCATGGATTTAAATATATGAAATTGTTTACTGTTTGATGCATGGTTCAATGATTTGGTACAGTTGTTAGAATTTCTTAATTCTTAATTTCTCAAAACATTATTCTTTCCACAGGCTGTGAGATTCAACTTAAAGCTACCTCACATGTCTATTTTGTATTTCTTCTAAATACGCCCCTTCTCAAACTTAAACTAAAATTGTCTAAAGCACTCATAGACACACCTCTTAATGTTGAATGTTTTGATATTGGTTTTAGTATTTTTTGAGGGTCAAGAGTTTTATAAGAGAGAGAGAGAAACTTACCCAAAATTTTGCATAATTTTTTCCGCTATCAACATGGATTTAAGGATTGTTTCGAGTCTTATCCCCTGGGATGCCTCGGCATAGTTGTTTGAGATACATCAGCCTGGTTAGAAATCCCTTTACCCAGGTGGAGTTTAGTCCAAGCTCGGGGGTGACCTACTGTTGAGAGTGATGAGCAGTGTGGTCTAAGGCTAGGAGGCTCGTGGAAGGTCTGCACGTAGTTGGTGATATTCTTACCAAGATAAGTGTTAATTGTGTGTTAAAGTACATGTTGCATTATTATTTATGTGTTTATTTTTATGGGTTTTTTTCCTGTGTGTGGTTTATATATGTGTTTATATTTATGGGTATTGGCTATCTATGCTGCATGTATATGTTTACTATTGTTTTCGTCTGAATCTGTGTAGTTACAAAATGTATTTTTCTGTTTTAAGTTTTATATATAAAGTTCCACAAGAGTTTCTGTGTTTATATGTTTTAATTTTCATACAGTTCAAAAAAGGTTAGAGTGGCATAGCCCAGTTGGATGTTGGGGATGTTACAATATGGTATCAGAGCTTTAGTTTTCAACACTGAGCCTAGATGGGCAGAGCAAGTTGAGTTGAAGCGAAATTTCACATAGGATTGATTTTGAAGTGGCCAAATTTCAAGTTGCAGAGCATCCAGGGTAAAAATTTAGAAGCAACGACGCGGAATTGGGCAAAAGCCCCAATTTCTGTTATTAAATTCATGGGAAAATTGAGAAATTTGGCCAAGTGGTGAGACATTCTTGATTTAATATCTGTTCTAGCAAATTCAGATATGGAATTGGTCAAATTAGAGGTTACAGGGAAGCCATGACATATGGAGTGAGATTAATTGATTAAAATTCTCAATTCGTGAATCGAGTTTGGGGAAAATTCATTCCAGAAATGTCAAACAACAACGATTTGTTGTTACAGAGGTTGAATTGGTGTTACTGGGGTGAAATTGAACAAATTTCATAGTTGCAGAATGTCTATGGTAAAAATTGGGAAAAAGTTAGGCAAAAGACCCAATTTCTGCAGCGGAACTCACGAGGAATTGATGCACATAAAAATGAATGTGTGCAGGTGGGCACACTAAAAATGCATGATGTACAGTGAAAAACTTGTGATGTGTGGAAAAATATTGGTGTGCACTAAAATTTGGGGCTGCATGGTGCAGAGTGGCATTGCACGGAAAAATAATGGCACACGGGTGTGCGTGCTAAAATTTGGTGTTGCGTGGTGCAGAGTGGCATTGCACGAAAAAATATTGGCTCATAGGTGCGCAAGCTAAAATTTGGCGTTGTGCAGTGAAAAGTGGAATTTCATGGAAAAATATTGGTGTGCGCTAAAATTTGGCGATGCGCGATGAAGAGTGGCATTGTGCAGAAAAATATTGGCATGCGGGTGCACACACTAAAATTTGGCGTTGCACGGTGCAGAGTGGCATTGCGCAGAAAATATTGGTGTGTGTGTGTACACACTTAATATTTGGCACTGCACAGTATAGAGGGGTAATGTGCGAGAAAAATTGGGGTGTGCGCACTTAATTTTGGCGTTGCGCGATGCAGAGTGGTAATGCGCGGAAAATTTTGGCGTGCGGTTGTGTGCACTAAATTTAGCATTGCGTGGTGTGGATTGAGTAATAATGGAACGCACAGTGTGCACACACATAATAATGGCACGTGTAGTGTGCGCAGTATTAACAGAGCACAGAGGAATTTTGTTGGTATGCGCACAATGTGGGTAAATTCTGTCATGCGACAATTTAGTTAATGGTGTGCGCGGAGTACTGGTGCGTGGTGGGGGCGTACTAAAATTTGGCATGGTGCAACACCCAGAGTAAAATGCATGTGGAATATTAGCGCGTGACACAAAAATTGTGCGCAAAAGGTATTAGTGCATGAACCAAAATTGTGCGCAGTGGATATTGGCACGCGACACAAAATTAGTGTGCACCAGTTATTGGCACGACAGAGAAGTGATCCACATTGGTTATATGCACAGGGAGCATGTGTTACCATATGATGTTGTTGAACATGCTAAATATGGGTGTACATGTTCAAATTTGTGTGCGCGAAGTCGTTTGGATGGTCTACAACAACAAAAAACCAGTGAATTTCTGCAACATTTTATACTATTTGAAGGTGATCTTCTTCCAATGCGTTTTTAAGGCCCTAAACAGTGTTTTTAGCTACTCAAAAAACCTGAGAAAAGATTGTACCAAGGAACACTATGTCTCTACAGCTCAAATAAAAGAGCCCGGAGAGATCTTTATAATGGTGTAAACTGATGCAGGAGCATCACCAACACGTCAAGCGAGCTAGCGCGGAAGCGGAAGACAGTTGGATAAGCCAGCGCGAATTTTGAAATTGCCTTGGGAATTGTTGTGCAAATCTTAAATGAAGCCATTAAGATAAGGCGCACTTGTATATTGTAATGGACCTTGAGCCTTTAATCTCTCTTCCTTAGGTAGATAGTCGGCATTTAATATAGTTAATACTGGTAGATAGGAATTTAATTTTAGATTTGATAGCTTTAGAGTCCAAGAGGGAAACGGGATATAGACACCCTCCTTTGCGTATTGTAAGAATATTGAGAAAGCAGAAGAGAAGACAGAGAATTGTATGAAGAACACCCATGTACAGACATTTGAATTAATAAAATAAAGCTTTGATTCAAATCCATGGTTTTGTGTTGTTTCTTTGTGTATTGATGTTATGCTCAATTGATGTTTGCTTCCAGTTATACATTTTCTTTCATATGTTGTGTATGTGATTTCATGGTCGAATCGAAGTCTGAGAAGAAGAGTGAATGAGTTTCAATTGTTTCTCTATTTGAGCCAGAGGATTCCTGCAAGGAGTGCAGTTGAGTTGTCTGCAAGGAGTGCATTGACAGAAGGGTTCAATTAGAGATAACTTTTGTTCTCATTCGTCTCAGAAGTGCAGTTGGGCACAGGAGCTGTGCAAGGAGTGTGCAAGCTAGACGGAGTCTCAGGGTTGTGAACTTGAGAGGATAAATTGAGAGACTGTTGTTTCAGGCATGCGCAAGTTCAAGTGACTTCAACACTTAGACGTGGTTGAAGATTTGCCGCAAGGAGTGTGTGCAAAGTTTCTTTCTGAGGACTTGAAATTAGTGGAAATATCAGGAGGGATAAGACTTTGAATTTGTTGAAGGACAGTGTGGAGGAGTTGTTCCTTGAGGGTTTGCAAGAAGCGTCACAAGTTACGCGCAGGTGGACGGGGTTTCGCAGAGGAACACTTAGTCATTTTGTGGATGTTCGAAAGGGAGAACGGACGATCGAAATCATCCGAGGAGATTTCACAAAATTCTGAGGGTCGTTAGATCTCGCGGAGGTGCAAGGGGGTTACGGCAAGAACGTCCAAAGTTTTGAAGCTCAGGAGAGGAAGAGTTGTCAATCCGAGTCACAAGGACCGTCGGATCTACATGTGATATCGTGTATCGGGGATTCGTGAGTTGAAGCTCCAAGTTTTTGCAACGAGAATTGCGATATCGCGATCCGCGATATCCCGACGAGCCCTTAACCATCCATTTTTTGGGATGCATGTCAGAAGATCCAAATAAGTCGGGGTTCAGAGTATCAGGGGTTCTGAAGACATAGTATTCTTGCATCTTGGAATCACGATCCGCGATATCCCAACGGGAGAGTGTGTGGGCCACAACAGGAGTTAGTGGAGGATAGGTGGCGTACCATACCGGGGATCAAGAAAAGGCAAGTCCCAAATCCATTGACATCAGGATTCACGATCCCATGAATTCTGAAATCTCGATAGAAGTGACGGGAGGTGGAAAAGTTAACTCGCGTGGGTGTGTCGGAGTTTCGTCACATCGGGTATCGGAAGTCGGCAAATCATAGTGGTTGATATCGCGAGTAGCAAAATCGCGATAAGGAAAGTTCCGACTGGGGAAAGTTAGTGTTGATTGGCCATCGGTTCTCGGGGATTCGAGAGCCCAGTGATCGACCTTGGACATCATGAAGTCACGAGTCCCGCTTTTCCGATAAGTAAGGCAAGGGGAATCGTAAGAAGAGATATGTGGGTGCAGATTTTCCCGACAGGGAAATAGAAGAGTTATTCAAGAGTTCTTCAGGCCGAGAGGAAGAGAAAGATCCTGTGTGAGTGGGCGTGCCTGCAGTTGCGTCTGCGTCATAAACCATTCGTCAAACGAAGGTTTTATGAGGAAGTTACAAGACAAACAATGGAGGGTAAATTTTAAGACCCAACTAACTTCGAAGGGCCATAACTTTCTACTCTGGAATTATATTGAGGCATAGGATTAGTCTATGGAAACTATTGAACCATACAAGACAGTCCTAGAACTGAATTAAATTTTTGGGCATGTTAAAAATGTTTAAGATGACAAAGAAGGTACATGTAGCATTCCAAATCAAAAACACTAATTTGCCTAGAACTTCAACAGGATGTAACTAGCATCCCAAAACTTGGAAAGAGGTGAAACTTGGACAGACTGTCCAAAATATGTATATGAATAAACCCAATGGAGCTCCTATGAAAAATCCAATGGAGTAGGTGCAAAAAAACATAATTACAATGCAGAATTGCACCAAGTTGAAGAGTGAACAAAAACTTTAATGGACAATTTTCAAATAACCATAACTTTCTGCTCAAGACTCAAAATTGAGCATGGAAGTAGGCATTGGAATGGTCTTGGACAATAGAATATAATTATTCACCCAGAAAATTGATCTATGCATTCAATTTTCAGGAAATCAAAATAAATAATTATGATGCATTATTGAACCATAATGGTTCATATTTTCATGAAATTGTTGAAATGGTTAGCCTGAAAAAGTTGTGTTGGATGCACATTTTGCAGAGTTAACAACAACTAGATCAGATTAGGACCAAAATAGAGTGCCTAGGAATGGAATATGTGTAATGGGATTACAACCAGGAAGATGAGATTAGAGGGATGGAAGTCCATATGAGCATTGAAGGAACAAACTCCAATGAAAATGGAGAAGGAAGGGATGAAAGCATGAATATGGTAGAGACCATTAAAAATTTGCAGAAGGATGTCCAAATCCATAAAGTTGATAATGAAAGGCTTAAGAAATCCAAGGAGAAAAAGTAGGAATTTAACATGAAGTTAATGCAGAGATTGAACAAAATATAAAATAAATTGGATAAGGAGAGTGTCTCAAGCAAATTAATCAGGAAGTCACAAGTCTCCTAATGAGAAAAGAAGAACAAGAAGTGTTAGCAAACATCACCATCACTGCCTTAGGCATTCCAATAAGAGATCACACAACAACTCAAGTCCATCCCATATCAGGAAGCATAAGAGGTATGGGGTGGATGAGCTATGAGGAGAAATGAACAAAATCAAACCTCCTACATTTGATGGTGAGCACAAGAAGGATGAAGATGCAGAGACATGGCTCCTAGGCATGAGAAAGTATTTTCAATTACATAATTATTCTTCTCATGAAGAAGGAAGAATTGTCATCTATCAACTCAAGGGAAAGGAATCCATGTGGTGGGATCAACTTGTGTAGGTACAACACATTAAAGAGAAAAGTGTTAGTTGGAGGGATTTCAAGAAGTATTTTGAAAATAAATACTTGACTAAGAGATACTATGACAAGAAAATGAAAGAGTTCTTTGAACTCAAGCTTGGTAGTATGACCATAGATAAATATAAAATAAGGTTTTTATAACTGTTGAAGTATGTTTCTTTCATCAAGGATGAGACAGTTAAGATTCAAAGGTATTTGAGTGGATTTCCATCATTCATCAGTGAAAAAATAAAATATGATGATCCCAAGACATTGGAGGACACCATAAGGCAAGCTAAATGCCTATATGATCAACAAAAATCAAGGCCAAATTTCCAAAAAGATTGGGAAGACAAAAATAATTTCAAGATGGATCAGAGGAAGAAGGGGAGTAAGCCACCATTCTTCATAAATAATCCTCAGGGACAACCAAATTCTAGATAACCCGGAATGATTGATATCGAAGGTCAAATGCCAAGGCAACGACCTATTCAATGTTGGGGTTGTAAAGGAGATCATATGTTTAGAGATTGTCCTCACATAGGTGAAAAAGTGAGGACTATTCACAATGTACAACAAGATGAAACAATGGAGGACATGGATAGAAATGTACCAAGGATCTATGCAGCCCTGGACAACAAACAAGTAGAGTATCAACCAAATATGATTGAAGTGGAAGGTATGATCAACAACCAAACCATTGCTATTTTAATTGATTCAGGTGCTATTCATAGCTATATAGATCCTAAGATGGTGGAAATTTTTCATTTTCCAAGAAGAAAGCATGAAAAATATTGGTTGGTGCCGCTGGATACCGGAGCCAAAATAAAAGTTAATGATATGGTTAAGTTATGTCTTATGGACATGAATGGACTGAACACCAGGGAAGATTTGAACATCTTTCCTTTAGGTTCCTATGAATTTCTAATTGGGATGGATTGGTTGGACAAAAATCATGCTATACTAGCATGTCATAACAAGGCATTTACTTGCTTGGATGAGGAAGGGAACCTAAAGACAGTGCAGGGAATTCCTAGGGCAGTAACAATCAGAGAAATTTCAGCATTGCAACTGAAGAAATGTTACAGAAAAGGGTGTCAAATATTTGTAGCACATATGGAAGAAACACCTAAAGATAGAGTGTCAAATATTGAAGATTATGCAGTCCTAAAAAAGTTTGAATATGTGTTTAAGGAAATACCAAGATTACCCCCTAAAAGAGATATTGATTTCTCCATAAATTTGATGCTTGGAGCAGCTCTAGTATCCAAGAATCCATACAGGATGAGTACACTAGAATTGAAGGAGATGCAAATACAACTTGAAGAGCTTCTGAAGAAGGGGTATATACACCCAAGTGTGTCACCTTGGGGCGCCCCAATTTTATTTGTGAAGAAAAAGGATGGAACATTGAGACTTTGCATTGACTTTAGGTAGTTGAACAAGGTAACCGTGAAGAATACATATATTTTTCCAAGGATTTATGACCTCTTTGATCAGCTGAAATATGCAAAAATATTCTCCAAGACTTATATTAGGTCCAGTTATCATCAAGTACGAATTAAAGAAGAAGACATCAACAAGGTTGCTTTCAGAACAAGGTATGGTCATTATGAGTTCACAATGGTGCCCTTTGGATTATCAAATGCACCAATTGTCTTCATGTGTTTAATGAATGATATTTTCATAGAATACTTAGATAAGTTTTTCATTGTATTTTTATATGACATTCTTATATATTCTAAGTCCGAGGAAGAGCATGAACAACACTTGAGGATGGAATTACAAGTATTAAGGGAGCATCAGTTGTATGCCAAATTGAGCAAGTGCTCATTTTATCAGAAGCAAATTCATTATTTGGGGCATATCATTTCAGAGGAAGGGATAGTAGTGGATCCTAAGAATATAGAAGTCATAAGAGGATGGTCAATGCCAAAGAATGTGACAGAGGTTAGATCATTCATGGGCCTTGTAGGATACTATAGGAGATTTATGGAAGGATTCTCAAAGATTGCACACCCAATCACTTCCTTGCAAAAGAAGGGTGTGAAGTTTCAATGGACATTGGATGGTGGAAAGAGTTTCAACACTTGAAGAAATTATTAACAAGTGCTCAAATACTAAGGATTGCAGATCCAAATGAAGACTTCATTGTATGCACCGATGCATGTAAATAAGGACTTGATGGAGTCCTCAATAAAAATGGGTTTGTTGTATGTTATGAATACAGGAAGTTGAAGGAGCATGAAAGGAACTATGCCACTCATGATTTGGAGTTGGTAGCCATAGTGCATGCCTTGAGGAAGTGGAGGTACTACCTCATGGGGAAAAGGTTTGAGATGAGGATTGACCCTAATGGTCTGAAATATTTATTTGATCAACCAACTCTAAATGCTAGGCAAAGAAGATGGTTAGAATTTCTTAGTGAATATGACTTTGATATAAAGCATATCAAGGGGAAAGAGAAAAAAGTGGTTGATGCACTCATAAAAAGAGTGCATGAGTTGCATGCTACATCCATTAGCATGTACCTATCAGATTTGAAAGACATAAATTTGGAGGCTGCAAAATCAGATTTGCAATATAAGGAATTAGTGGCAAAATTACAACAAGGTATTTTGCAGTAGAAAATTGAAGACTATATTCTAGAAAATGATGAAATTCTCATATACAGGGGAAAAATTTATGTACCAAATTCCCATGAATTGAAAAATAAGATATTGAGAGAAATCCATAATGTACCTTATGATGGGCACCCACGTTATCATAAAACTATTGCAACTATCAAGAGCCAATATTATTGGTCAGTCATGAAGAAAGAAGTTGTTGATCTTATTGACAAATGTTTGGAATGTCAAAAGGTAAAGGTTGAGCATAGACACCCAGCTGGTTTGATACAACCATTACGCATTCGTGGGTGGAAATGGGAAGTTGTAACAATGGATTTCATCACCAAACTGCCCAGAACAAACAAGCAACATGATTCTATCATGATAGTGGTGGATAAGCTTACTCAAGCTACCCATTTTATTCTAGTAAAGCTCACTCACAAGGAAGCCAACATTGTTGATGTTTATATGAAAGAAATTTATCGATTACATGGTATACCCAAGATAATTATGTCTAATAGAGATCCAAAATTTACATTAAATTTTTGGAAAGAATTATTTAAGGGATTTGGAACAAATTTGAATTTTAGCACAACTTATCATCCAGAATTAGATGGACAAACATAGAGCGTGAATCAAGTGATTGATGATATGTTGAGGATGTATGTTATGGATAAACCATCAAAATGGGAAGACTACCTACACTTAGTAGAGTTTTCATATAACAATGGGTATCAATCATCTCTAAAGATGAGATCATTTGAGGCACTTTATGGAAGAAGGTGAAACACACCAGTAAGCTAGGATAACCCAACAGATAGAGCAGTGGTTGGGCCAGATTTAATCAAGGAAATGGAGGAGAAAATGTTGAAAATAAAACAAAATTTAAGGGTTGCCCAAGACAGGCTGAAAATCTATGTTGACAAGGGTAGAACTCACATGGAGTTTAAAGTGGGTGATCATGTATTCTTGAATGTGAAGGCCAACAAAAGTTCATTGAAGTTGGGAAATTGTTCCAATTTGGCTTCTATATATTATGGACCATTTGAAATCCTAGAAAGGATTGGTCCAATAGATTATATGATTGCATTTCCTGCATCTATGTCTGTTCATAATGCATTCCATGTATCATTGCTCAAGAAATATATACCTTATGTTAATCATGTAATTGATTGGAATTTGATTCAGGTGGAGCAAGAAGGAACTATCCAAGTGCATCTGGCATGCATTATGTACCAGAAAATAAAACAGCTCCGGAATCGATCCATGGGGATTGTAAAGGTCCAATGGACCTGGTACGGTCCTGAGGACGCTACTTGGGAGCATGAGGATGCAATGTGGGCATAATACCCACATATTTTTGAAGATTTTGGAAATCTTTCTAATATCTGTACATAATGCACTGAGGACAATGCATAAATAAGGGAAGGGGATTGTAATACCCCTAGGCCGAACCCAATTGTAAATGTAAATGAAAATGTACTTAATCTAGTGAGTTGTTTGATATCATTTTTTGTATGCACCTTCCATGGTATAGGGCGCACATGTACTGGACACTAAAATGATGAAGTGTGCACATTCCAGGATACTGCGTGCAACAAACTTAAGTGCGCACAATTTTGAGTCCAGGGAGCCTTTGTGTATATGTTGTGTTTTATAGGTTGGTGAGACAATTATTATAAGCTAGAAGGCTTATGTTTTGAATTAGGCCAGAGATCCTAGATGATAAAGGCCAATGAGCCTATTTTTGTATATGTCTCATCATTAATATAAAATGCATCATTGCATGTAGACCGACCACAATAAAAGAGTATGGGGGACTAAACTACACTATTTAGGGAAAGGGGGGTGACTAAAATTTAAGGAAAAGGGATAAGCTAGGGAGCTTAAGCCAAAAATGAATATTATATTAATATTCCTTAAACTATAAGTATGGATAATTATTTTATCCTAAGTTTTAAGGATGGGGACAAGTGGGCCAAAGTAGCTCCCAACATGACAAGTGTCAAGTTGGGAACATGCATACATATAGTTTGGACTTAGCTCACTTTTCGAGTCATTCATTCATTCCATCATCATTCACTCACTCATTGAGCTATCCTTTGTACCTCCTTGTACTTGTATCTGTACCCATACTTATATTTGTACCTGGTTAGCTTGGGACATGGACTGAAGAAGCAGGTTGTCAGGCCCGTGGGATACTGAAGAGGTGAGTTGTCAGACCTGTGAGAAATTTCTCTCTAGGTGAGAGAATTGTTGGGAATTGATTCCCGAAGATGCTAAACTACAACTACAGGGCTCTGAGACTTCATGTCCGTCTTGTTTTTGAAGCCCTAGAAGGGAAGTGGGGAAACTGAGGGACTGTTGAGCAGAGAAGGGGCACACTTCTTGGGGTGGAACAAGCATGTGGGGAATGAGGGACTGTAGGATATTAGTTTGAGTTGGCACCTGTGACAAAGTCTTTCCTGTTGTCTAAGATACATTATCTTGGTTAGGAATCCCTTTACCTGAGTGGAGTTTAGTCCCATCTTGGGGGTGGCCCACTGCTGAGAGTGATGAGAAGTGTGGTCTAAGGCTAGGAGGTTCATGGAAGGTTTGCACACGGTTGGTGATATACTTACCAAGATAAGTGTTAATTGTGTGGAACAAGAATGTGGGGAATTGGGGACTGTAGGTTGTTAGTTTGAGTTGGCACCTGTGACAGAGTCTTTTTTGTTGTCTAAGATACATTAGCTTGGTTAGGAATCCCTTTACCCAGGTGGAGTTTAGTCCCATCTTGGGGGTGACCCACTACTGAGAGTGATGAGAAGTGTGGTCTAAGGATGGGAGGTTCATGGAAGGTTTACACACAGTTGGTGATATTCTTACCAAGATAAGTGTCAATTGTGTGTTAAATTACATGTTGCATTATTATTTATGTGTTTATTTTTATGGGTTTTTTTCTTGTGTGTGGTTTATACCTATCTTTATATTTATGGGTATTGTTTGTATATGTTGCATGTATATGTTTACTATTATTTTTGTCTGAATATGTGTAGTTACAAAATGTATTTGTCTGTTTTAAGTTTTATATATAAATTTCCGCAAGAGTTTTTGTGTGTATATGTTTTAATTTGCATATAATTGGAAAAATGTTAGAGTGGCATAGACCAGTTGGATGATGCGGATGTTACATCCCAAATTAATGATTTCAAAATTCATTGAATAACTATTTTTTTTACAATTGGTTGATATTTAAATCTGTCCCAAAGATCATAAAAAAAATCCAATTTGACTACAGATTTAGGAATGATGTTTTCTGGATTAGCCTTACAATCTAGTGAAGGATGATTAATTTCCAAATCACGTTGATTCTCATCAATGATTAAATATTTATATGTGTCTTCTTGTGTAAGAAAACTTATAATATGATTATCATCATTAAAAATTATCCAATTGGTTATATTGTTAGGAATATATGGCTAAACAATAACTCAATTGAAAACCTATCATGAGAGAATTCTTCAGAGGGAATTAGCATCTGAATTTTGAGCTCTAGGAATAGAGTTAACCTCAAAACTAGTGAAATGTGGTAACAAATCCAAAACATGTTGTTGGTAATTTTTGAGATGATTTGAAACATAATGGATAATATTTCGTACATGTTTGAGAACAATCTCACAATCACCATAAACTTTAATGAATTTAACATTCAAATCAATAGTCTTTTTCAAACCTTGGATTAATGCCTCATATTAAACTACGTTGTTTGTACATTGAAACTTTAGTCTGCAGGATAACATGGTTCTTTTACCATTGGTATCTTGCAAGACACAACTTGCTCCAACACCTTCATTAGATTTTGAGCCATTAAAAAATAAGGTCCAAAATTCGTTTTTTGCAACTGATTCGAAATTATCAGAAACAAAATCTATACATTTTGAAGAATTAGTTTGAGAAAAATTTACAACCTCAAACTACAAGGATGAATTCGTGAATGGTGAACTTTCTTCAATAAAAATCCCAAAAAATGAATCAACACAATAATTTCCTAAAATGGAATTTGAAAACATTACTAGCTCATTTTCACCATCAATATCAATCACAATATGTTTCGTATGATTCTCATGTTCCACATCGATTTGATTGGGTTTATCATTGTATGGTAACCACAAATGTGACTAGTCTGTAGAAAAATCGCAATGAAGTTTTTCATCCCAGTCCATACTTATAAGCAATCCATAAGCTTATGGAATGTTAGGAACAATGACGTCTATTGTTTGATGAACTTTGGGGTTAGAAGATAATCAAATAAACACATTTTTAGGTTCACCTAAAACCTTAACTCTTGTTCAGTCTAGTTATATAATTTGTATGGTAGAATTTTGTGGTTCAACGTTAATTTTCTTACAAATATAATATGGCATTATATTTGATGAAGCTCTAGAGTCTACCAAGCAATTGTGTACATTTATGTTAAAAATATCAAAATTTAAAATAAGAGGTGGTGTGTGAGAGTTTGATTTATCTTCTATTAGTACATCATTTTCATTGACTTGTTTGTTCTTATTTGAACTAGAATTTAGGGAATTTTTTTCTTTATCTTTACTTGCAGCTGCAATAGTTTTTTTCAACATTATTACTATATAATTCTTTAAGTTAATTGTTTCTCTTTTGTTTTAACTTTGTCAATTCATAAAAATAAATATTTTCTCTTGCTCTTTTCATGTCTTCAACCAAATCATAGTCAAGTTGATTGGATACCACTAAAGTACCAATGACTAATTTGTCTTGACGTAGAGTTTTCTTGGGAGGAATAGAGGGAGATGGGGCCGGGGTACTAGTAGGAGGAACTTTACTTCTTGGTTGAACAACATTTACTTCTTCACGGGGTAAATATTCCTCTTCAACAATAATACCATCGACAATGTCCCATATGAGGTTCACTTCATAAGTATCAACATTCTCATCATCATGTTCATTGTCTTCTTGTTCTCCTTCTTCATCATCATCTGCAGTATAAATATGATTACTAGGAGGTGGAAAACTTCTTTTAACAAATGGTCTCCGTGGTATTTTAGAGGTTGAATTTTTTGCTACATTTTTCTTAATGTCTATGATGTCATTATTCAAACTTTTAATTATCTTGTGTAAAATCTCGATGTATAAATCCTCCTTATATTTATTTTTATCTTTAATTGTGAATCTCCTAGTGAGAGGTAAGGATATTATATCTTCAACTGGGGCTTTAATAGCTATGCTCATCATTTCCATTTCTACATCTAGAGTTTCTTTCATAGTTTCATATAATGAATTTTTAGCTACCATTTTAACAAAATTGCAATTGAGGAAGGAAGAGTAGTAGTATAAAATTCAAGAAGACCATTAGTTGGAGGTATTGAATATTCAAGTATCTTCTTCAACAAGGTCATGAATCTTTTCTTAAAATACTTGATTTTCTCTTTTATGTTCATCCTTACTCTAGATAATTTGAGAGCTAAAGTGGTCGATGTTTTGTAATCACCAAATTTTTTTATAAATTGTTTTTTAAAAGTATCCCAACTGGTTATTGACCCTGCTATCAAACAAAAATACTAGGTAGATTCCCTACCTTCAAAAGTATAAGGAAATAATCATAAAACTACATCTTGGTGTTCTACCTTCATTAGATTTACTAATAACATGAATTTATTGATATGATATTTGGGAGACTCTTTGTTATCCGGGTTAAATTTGGGAAAGAAATTTTTTCGATGTTTAGGTGAGTCATGTTGGTCACCAAGAACATTAACTGCTCCTAATTTTAACCAAGGTCTTTGAGGTCGATTGACTCCAACTATAACTATAACTGTGGATCTCCAAGTAGTTCTTTGTGAGACACCAGATGTTGAACGAGATGGTAAAGGTTGATAACTTGGATTTCCCAAAGGAGTTAATATTGGAGGTGTGCCTAATACCAATTGTTCACTTTCCGAGGAATTGTATTTTTGCCAGTATTTTTTAGTAGTGAGAGGTTGTATCTTACAATAAAAGGAGGACAAGGTTGGTCTTCTAATTGATATTTTTTACCCTTAGCTGGTATAATATAATCAGTTGGTTATTTTTCGAGATTTTTACTCCGTGCTCTCGTCAAAACTCCAAGACGTTGAAACTATGGGGATCATCTAAAACAAATTCTTCAGTATTTATAAAATATGCTAGTTTTTCATCAAGGATCTGACGAACAGATTGAATCACAATATCCTGATATAATGATTGGGTTTTTTTGAATAATCTCATAATTTTTTATTTCATGTAATATCTCTTGAGTGATACCAGAATTTGAGATTTCTTGTTGAATTGGTTGTGTAACTTCTAAAAATATGGTATGAAAAGATGACTCAGGTAAGCCAATCTCTAAAGATAACCCTATTATCTTGGAAAGTGTTATCACATAAACATGTCAGAGTCTTGTGAATTTGGGATTTTTGCCTAAGTCTGTAATTTTTCCTGTCTCTCCTCCTTTTGCAGATCCAATCGTAAGGTTTTTTCCTTTCAGCTTATAGTTTTCTTCTCTTTTCCTGCCTATAAGGTGTTGGCCCTAAGCCTTTCTTTTTTCTCTGAATTCGATCACTTCTCTCTCTTTTTCTCTATCACTGATCCTTTGTCCTTCCTAAGTCCTCAATCATTCATCCAAGTATTCATTTACAAAGGTTGCAGCCATAAGCATAGGTGTAATACTTAAAATGGTTTGTGTTTACCACCTATTTCAACTAGGGGGTAAACTCCATGTGCCATGAATATATGCACCTAATGGTGCTACCAAGTTGAAGACTTGGTTCTACAAGGTAGTTTTGACCTTCAGCATTTTGTTGTAATTGGAATTTTCGCTCCCCTACATGGGATGATAATGCAATAGGTCTAAATGGATCATAGTTTAAGTCAGCTTCATTAGGACTTCTTCATTAGGAGATTTCCTTTCACTGAGTGTTTTTTATCCTCAGGTTATTAATTGGGCTTTTCAGCCTTATTAATTTCCCTTGAGTTTTTCACTCCCCACGATACTTTCTCCAAAGTAGTGAAAGGCCTTATAATGGTTGATACCTATGTAAATAATGTCTAGGAGTGTTTTAAATTGCCATGTTAGAAATTTCCTAGAGTCTCACGGAATTCCATTAAGTTTTGATAGGAATTTTGTAATAATTAAAATTCCCGCAAATTGGGGATTTTTAATCATTTTTTATGTAAAATGTAAAAAAATGGAACTTGGGTATTTTGTATAGGATTATGAGTACTCAAATAAAATGTTTAATACGCCCCTACACCCTTGGACCAAGTCTTATCTCATTTGGACAAGTTTTGCTAGGTCTTTGTCCATGAGGAATCAAAGTCAGTCAAAAATCAGCATGTAATTGGATTAATTAAAATAGTCAAATTTTGTAAAAGTCATGAAAGTCATGAGAGAGTGTGGGAAAATTGTCCCAATATCCTTTCCTAAGTTAGGAAAATATTTTCCAACTTAGAAAAAACCCCTTAGCCTAACCCACAACCC
>ML787578.1:627235-639058 GCA_009831015.1 Picea engelmannii
ATGTCATAAAAAATAAAATAAACCATGGGAACCCCTAAAACTTTAGGAAAGTTCCCCACTTGACCCCACTTGAATTTTAAATAATAGGGGAAGGGGTTTCCCCCTTCCCAACACACCCCTCATCCTCCTACTTGCCCTCTTTCCCTAAAAGTGTTCCCCACTTGATGATACCCTCCTCCTTTGGATGGGTGACACTTGGAGCCCATCCAAATGGGCTCCCTCCTCCTCCTTTCCTATAAATTGAGGCCTCCTCCACTCATTTTCTCATCTATTCTCATAGCAATTCTATTGTGCCAAATTTCCATCTTCTCCCTCTCTCTCATGTGCTCTCTCATGTGTAAGTTTTGCCACAAGTATTTGTGGTGAGATTTTGGTGGATAATAAAGAAAGCTTTGGAGAAATTTTGGTGCAATGGGAATCTTATTGGTGTGCCATTGTCTGTTATGGAGGTGATATATTTCATTTAGTTTCATGCTTTTCTTTCACTAGTTTGTATTGAAGATTTAAGCAAAGTATTTTGCTTGAGTATTATTGATAGTAGTATTGCTATTGGTTTTGTGGTAGTTCCTTAGTTAGTTGTAAAGTATTTTGTAAACTTATTTGGATGCTCTCACCTTCATTTATTCTTGTGTAGAAAAGGGAAAGCTTACTTGGAAGTCACTAAGGGTTGAAGGATTGGCTCTAGAGTGGAGAGCCTACTCTCTTTAACTTTCCAAAGTTTTAATAATTATCTAACCTTGTTTCTTTTTCCTCTTTATCTTTATAACATATTGTTATGACATAGAATAGATGCATAAAGCTTCATAAAAAATCTCAATTTTTCTATTTAAGTTTATTGTTTATTTGGGCTAATCTATCTAACAAATTGTACGGTTTTGTAGCATTTTTAGAGGGTATCCTTCAACATATTTCTTGCAGATTTTTAGCATTAAAGGGGAGTTGCTACAAGTTATTTATCCCCAAAGGCCTCCAAAGGGAATCTTCAAGTTGGATATCAATTATACCCTCTTTCTACTCTTCTAAATCAAGTGTAATCCACCCTTGAGAGTCTCTTGGGTGTGCCTTCTTGCAAATTTACTTAAAAAATCTGATATTGTAATAGTTAGGATTTCCCTTTATTGCTTTTCATTTTTACACCCATACTTGGCCAAAACGGTAGGAATTGTGCCTCCAATTGTGCCATTGTTGTGGGGTTTGCAATTTATTTCCAAAGTATTTTATTTTTTCATAATACCCAACTTGGCCAAAATGGTAGGCATTGTGCCTCCACTTGTGCCATTGTTGTGGTAGTTTTGCTTTCAAGTTATTTCATTCTTTCAAGCAACTTAATTTTAATTCTTTATTTACACCCACATTGGTCAAACGGTAGGCATTGTTCCTCCACATGACCGTAGTTGTGAAACAAATAATTTCATCTATTTTGTAAAGCAATCTACAAACTAATTTCATTATTTGTTTGAAACAAACTAATAAAACTTGTCAACTCATTTATTTTGCCCCACCTTGAAAATTGGCATAAGCCATCCTTGTAATAATGGAAGGCTTGTTTTAATTTAAAAGCATTGCTCAAGTAACTTTTGTGTTCCTAACGTTTGCCTCGTATTCTCTCCCCTTTCCACTTAGTTGGATCTTGGGTGACAAGAAATGGCAAAGGTTGGAGGTAGTAATTAGGCATCCACAACCAATTATTGTTTTTGCACCATAAAATCAAGGACTTGGAAAGAAGATTGGGGTGCTAGGTCGAGGATGATCTCACGATGCTCGACGTCCTCCAGGTGGAGTACCTTGAAACTTTGGGTTTGACCTATGGAGCTAGGGTAGGCCTTGTTGCCATACTTTTTGAGCACCCAACACTCCATTTTGGTCAAAATAATAATGGTTTTGGGGTAGTCACATAGTCTAGGACTCAATCTATCAAACTTGATCCCTTAATCAAAGTGATATCTAAAATATATTAAAACTAAGCTACACACTACATTCACAACACATGCAATACATGTTTCAAGGCAATCTCATAACGTAACCTCACATTTCATTTTGCAAGTAATCTAATGGTGGTGTGATTCATTTCATGCAAGATTTCACTTCAAGTCTTACAATCACATTTAAGGCAATTCACTTTTCATACATTTGGGTATCTCAAGCATTTCACATTTCAAGCAATATCTACATCTTGTGTTATCTCATATGATTGGTCAAAAATCTAATTTCCTTGTATATTTGTAAAATCGTTATTTGTAGTTATTTTCATTTCACAATATTTCATGTATGATATATTTCAATCATTTCATTTTGTAAGTAGAATATTTCTTGTCCTAGATATTCTTTAATTCGTCTTATATATATTGTGTGATTTTCTAACTTGTCTTGTTCATTTTAGGCTATCTTGTATATTGCAATTTGTATATCTCAATTGTAACATAATTAGTGTTGTTTCCTATAGCATTGTTTATATCTTGTATAGTTGTAATTAATTATTGTATAATCTAATTGACCCCTTGCCCAACCTTAGGCACTAGTCATAGTTGACTTAGGGAAAGGTTTGACTCGCATTTAAAGATTTGCATTTGCATTGTTGCTTGCCATATAGGCTAGTTTCCCCTCACCTTTAATAAACTAAAATTAACTCCTAGAATTCATCTAATAATTCATCTAGTAACTAGGGTCTACCCCCCTTGTCTTCCCTAGGAGTAATCCTAGACAAAATAGGTTCAAGTCAAAGTGAAAACGTGGGCTTTGAACCTAGGTATTGTGCCTCCAAGGACACACTAAGTGAGCAGGACTTAACTCATGTTTTCCAATGTGTATTAGGACGACAACATCTTTGGCACCATTGACGGGGATACGTCTTTTATCCTTGGTCAAAATGACTTAATACTAATTTATTCTTTAAGAACTAAGTAATAATTTCCTCCCTAAAATTTTAAACTCGAGTGTGTTATTCGATATTTCTTAATTTCCAAGTGGCGACTCCATTGAATAATTCTGTGAGGTACCCTACTAGGAGTAACCCGCAAGGGTTGGTGGACGCTCTTCTTGAACCTAAAAGGGTGTATAGGAGGAGATTAAACAAATTATTTCCTCATAGGCTCCTTGATAGTCTTGGAGAAGAAGCAATCTCTGATATGCATCACTTGTTTTCAACTAATAATCAACCAATTGTTAATACTACAACACCTAATAATCCTAACATAACCATGACTTTGATTTTTTAGTCCTTTGAATTTTGCATCCATTCAAGGTGATCCTCATGACATCCCTGACAAAGCTATTGACAAGTTGCCTACTTTTCATGGAAATAATGCTATTAGTGCCAAATCCCACATCTTAAATTTTAACTTATGTATTGGGAAATGGTGTCGTGGTCATGATGAGGAAGATGTGAAAATGACTTTATTTGTGTATTCTTTAGAAGGAGATGTTGCAGAATGGTTTTTTGAATTCGATCCAGACAAGTTTAACAACCTAGATAGTATAATGATGCAGCACCCCCTGCCTCAGCAGGTTTTGCACGACCTCCCGGTCTTAGGATCGTTCTGAACTCTCCTCTGAGTCGGATTGACTCTTCTGTTTCCCCGCAGGAAATATCTCACACTCACCAGAGTGTGTCCACAGGTTCTTCAAAAAAACATGTGCGAGCATGCACAAGGTGCGAGATTCACCTCCACGCGGCCACCAAAATATGTGACCTTCGGCCTAAACACGATCAGGACTTTTTCTGATTCAGAACTTCGAGTTTCATGACTTTGCAAATCCTTCTGCCGAGTTCTCTAGCTCCCCGATCCCATGAACTCTGAAATGACAAAAATCCTAAATGGCTTCAACGACGCTTAGCCCCGACCCACATCTCGTCCATGTGGTTGCTTCCTTCGTGCCCACAGCCTAACTCCGAAGGTGTGTCATGGTTCGTGACTTTGGGACTTTTGATGCCAAGCGTTCCAACTCCTTGTCCTCGGGATGGCTGAAATGTTGAATCCCGAATTGCCAAAATCTACGACTGGCTCCCTACTCGGGTCTTGTCCATGAGACCATGTCCCATGACCCAGCACTACTCCTCCAAAAGATTTTGGGTTTTCACATTTCAGGACTTCGCGATGCAAGGCTGAAACAATCCTTGACCCTTCGCACTCCCGATATCCGATATACCAAAGTACCTCTGCTGAGAGATCAACGGCTACGATCCAATCTTGATCGACGGCTCACATCCTTTCGAATTTTTGTGGGTCAAGAGTCCTGACTCTTTCCCTTTGCATCCCCCAGTAGCCGGAATGTCGAAATGGGCCTTTCGGGGACTCCTCGAACCCTTGACCGCTCGCCACATGTCCTCTAGCCTGCTTACTTGGGACCCACCTATCAGCGTTTCACTCTTCGCGATTCCAAGAGTTGCGTTGACCATGAAACTCTCCCTCTAGACTCCTGAAACTCCGAAACTCGATTGTCAAAAGCCTTACCTCCTCCATGATATATGACTGTGCGCTCCTCAATCCGACGGCTCCTTCTTCTTTGGGACTTTGCGAACCAGGAGTTCACGATGCAGTGACTCCTCAACTTTTGGTCCTTCAACCTCCCGGTATCTAAAACCCCGATGGGTTGGATCTCTGCCACGCGTCCTCTTCAACGATGGATGGTCTCAATGCTTTCGGGACTTCGTGATTCCTCTCCTCTACGCATACGAGATTAAATATTGTGCAGCTCCTCCTAGATACGATGGCTCATAGCTATCCATGCAAGATTTGATGGCCCAGATATGTTCTCCTACTTGTGTGCTTTCCTGCTTGTGCCTGGATGAAAAACTCAATGGTCTAGATCTCGTCTTCCAGCACCGATCCAACAGTAGTTGTAGCTCCCTCCTGAGCTTCTGCTTCTTCCCGAATTGGAATAGTTTCCCACCTGCGTTCTAAGGACGTTGTTCCTCCTGAGCTTCTCCTCAAACTCTAAACCCTCCAAAGGGTTTTCTTGGCCTTTTGCTCCTCTTGGATATGGCTCTATGTGAAAAGGCACTTTTCCTCATGAGCTTGGTCCTCTCTGAAACCTCAAAGGGTTTCTCAGCCTCTGCACTCCTTGCAGGGTCTTTGCACAAAATAGTGTTATCCATCCTGAGCTTCTCCTTGCTCGAACCTCTAAGGGACTCAACCCTTTTTCTCTCCCTTCAAAGGGGAATATAAGTGCCCTCTTGGAAACGTATGCTCAAGCACTCCTTGTTGAGCCTGCAAGGTGTTCAGTAACCCTGTGAAGTTCTTCCCTTGATGCTTCTTCTTCCTCTGAACTCAAACCAGAGTTCTTCCTCTTTGCACTCTTTTCACTTACTCAATGCCCTCCTAGAAGAGATCTACATAACCTTTAGTAGTTATGTCTTCTTACTGAACTCACAATAGATTTCTCCTATGCACTCTTTGCACCTACTCAATGCCCACCTGGCATAGCTCTATAGAACCCCTCATTGATCCTGTCTCCTTACCGAACTCAAAACAAAGTTCTCCCGTGCACTTTATTCACTGGCTCAATGCCCTCCTGACAGATCTTCCACAGAATCCCTCAGTGATGTTGTCTTCTCAACGAACTCGAAACAGAGTTCTCTTGTGCACTTTGTGCACTTTCTCAATGCCCTCCTGGCAGAGCTCTACAGAACCCTCAGTAATTCTATCTTCTCTGTGCTTTCCTCTACACAGTCTTACCTCCAAGGTATTCAGCAACCTTGAGGTTTCTCCCTGAGTCAATGACTTCAGTTGGTGTGCCCTCCTGGCACGTCTTCATCTAAGATTCTGCAAAACTTAGAAGTGCACTCCTTGCACTAGCTTACAGAACCCACAGTGTTTTGTCATGCACTCTCTTGCATGAAGCCTCAAAGAACCCAGACCTGGAATCAAATAACTCACAGATAGAAAAACCTAACTGTCCCTACAAATGCACATCTAACATACATCTACAGCATAAAATAACACACAAAGACATTCATCATACACAGAATCATTGCAGGAAAAACTGCTTTGTTTTGTATTAATAAAAATGCCTCTTTACAGTGTGTTCTGAGCGCGAACTGCAACAGAGTCTCGTCTCTCTCTCTCCTATCTACATTCTCTATGCAAAACTCTACCAACTAACTCAAAATAAGATCTAATATCTTTTTACAAAAGGGGGCTCCTCAAGCACTTCCCTCCAAGCTACCTACTCTCATAAATTACATTCATTTTAATGAATGGTTGTCTAGTCTGAATCGGATCTAGATCCCAACCTTACAACCATTTAAGGAATCCTTTAACTAATTCAACGCATACACATGGATTTATGGCCCCACAGCCTTACAAAACATTTAATACATTAATTTTCAAATTCAAAATTTGAAAGTGAGAGGGTTGCGCCTCTCCTCTCCCCATTGAATGCGTGTTGATGATGTGTTGGTTGGCACATAGCTGGGATTTCGAGCGATGCTCCTGCATCATATAATAACTGAATTTATGAAAATATGGGGTGATCAGAAAGAAAACAGATTCTTTCTAGCTGCCCTTAGTACAAGTCAGAAAAAGGAAAATAAAACCATGGAAGAACTCAACAAAAAATTTAATGACTTGGTTAAAAGTCTCCATCAAGATATAAAACCTCCTCCAGCATCAATATTGATTCACTACATGGAAGCTTTTGAGGGAGAAATGAGATATCAACTAAGGGATAAGGATCCACAAACTCTTGTGGATGCACAAAAGTATGCAGTAAGAATAGATAAGAATATGCAAGATGCTAGGAAGTCCAACATTCCTGGTTTTACTAGAGGTTCTTCTTCTAAGAGTAATGAAGAGAAGAATATGAAAGTAGAAGGTAAAGAGTCTTCTAATGATGGTATTAAGGAATTGACTCAATTAATCAACCAAATGGAAGTTAACCATGCCAATCAGATTAATGCTTTACAAAACAGGTTGATCACTATGGAGAGATCTTAAAATAATCGATCTCATCATAATCCAAATGAAAAATGGCCAAAGAGACCTCCTCCACATGATCAAAGGCCACCTAATCCTTTTGAGTCCACCAACTTGGTAGAGCATCAAGCTATACCTTATTGTAGGCCTTGTGGTGAGTTTCATGAGGAAACAACTTGTCCAAATTTTCTTGAGGGTTGTCATGAAGATGATTATGGTAATCAAGGAAATGAACAAATTAACATGTGTGGTAGGAAACACCATGTTGGAATGTATGATTGGATGGAATTTTCCGAACATGAGAGTAATGCAATTTACATGAATAATGTTGTTGATAAGGCAATGGAA
Source organism: Picea engelmannii (assembly GCA_009831015.1). Lineage (NCBI taxonomy): Eukaryota > Viridiplantae > Streptophyta > Pinopsida > Pinales > Pinaceae > Picea > Picea engelmannii. The sequence goes on from ML787578.1 coordinate 634,498, forward strand.
AAATGTGGGCCTAATCCTACACCCCAACAAGTTTCAGAAATGGCTTAGTATAGAGTCATTACCTTCCAAAGGAATGGAAATAGGAAACAAGATAAAAATCAAGCTAATAATTCCAAGGTAGATCCAACTCCTCCTAAGTCAATTGTGCATGCTAGCTCAGATTTTAATATTGACCTAGGTGGTTGGCTAAATAATGCAAAGATGTTGGTTCCGGTTTTGGAAATCATGAAGATCCCTTCACAAAGGGAAAAATTACTTAAATCCATAGAAGATCATCCTCAAAATATTGTTGATAGACAACCAACAGTGTCTTACCAAGATGCACCAGTAATTTTGCAGAATTGGGATAGGGGGAATGAGAAGAATCAACCTTTATACCTTTCTTTGCTTGTAAAGAGTAAAGTACTACATAATTGCATGTTAGATTCAGGGGCTAGTTCAAATGTTATGACTAAGAAGGTAATGGAGCAATTAAACTTGAGGATATATAGACCTTACCATAACATGTGTGCCATGGATAGTAAAATGATTGAAGTGCATGGATTAATCAAAGGTTTACAAGTACACTTGGCAGTTTTCCCAGACATCATGTTTGAAATGGATATTGTTGTGATTGATGTTCTTGATGTTTGGGGAATGTTGCTTAATAGAAAGGCAGATATAGATTTGGGGGGTAATTTACAAATGGATTTAACCTATGCTACCATCCCTACCCGAAATGGAAATACTTTTAAGTTGAATAGGGAATTGTATAGGAAGTATCATGTTGAAGACCCAAGAAATCCTAAGGATGAGTTAAAGTATAAAGAGGATGATCTTGGTAACTATGCTATTTTTTCTAACTCTATTGTGCCCTTAGAAGAGGAAATTAAAGATGATAGAGTTGATGAAGTTTGGTATATGAATTTTGATGGTGCTTTTTCTAGATCGGGAAAAGGTGCAGGAATAATCAGTCAAGCTCCAAATGGTCAAAAATTTAAGTTTTCTTATAGATTGGAGTTTGAAGCTACTAATAATGTGGCTGAATATGAGGATTTGTTGCTTGGTTTAGAGGTTTGCAAAAACATGGGTGTCAAATGTTTAAATATAAAGGGAGACTCAGATTTGGTCATTCAACAACTTAAGAATAATTTTGCTTGCAAGTCAGAAAGATTAAGGAAATATAGGAATGAAATATGGGACTCCATTGAAGATCTTGATTCTTTAAATCTTATTTCTATTCCTAGGGAAAAAAATTATAATGTTTATGAACGTGTTGTAGTTGCTTCCACACTTCAACTTTCCCATGAGTTGATTAAAGAGAATGTTTCTGTGGAAGTAATCTTTAGACCCTCAATTCCAGATAATATGGATCGTTGGAAAATATTTGATGATGATAAACAAGCCATTAGATTCTTGACTCAAATACAAGAATTTTTTGAATTTCACACCAATGATAAAGAGGAGGGTTGTAACTACACAGAAAATGACAATAAGGCTAATCCAATCCCTAGGTGCCTTATTGCTCAATAAAAGATTTTTGATAGACAAGATGGACTCAAACATAAAGAAGAGTCAAATGAAAAACCATGTGACCACTTGGAAGTCAACATAGGAAGTGACAAAGAGACTAGAATGGTGAAAGTAGGCTAAACTACCCCTATAGAAGAAAGAAATCAAATTGTCAAATTGTTAATGGAATATAGGGATGTTTTGGATTTCACTTATGATGAACTCAAGGTCTACAGGGAAGATGTGATTCAACATGTTATTCCCTTAAAGGAAGATACTAAACCCTTTATTCAGAAGTTGAGGCAGATTAACCCCAAATTATCTCCTTTGGTTCAACAGGAGTTACAGAAAATGTTAGCAGTAGGAATTATAGCCCAAAATAGAAATTCTTCATGGTGTTCAAACTTGGTTGTTGCTAGGAAGAAGAATGAAAAAATAAGGCTATGTATTGATTTCGAAAATTTAAATGTTACATGCACAAAAGACAATTATACCCTTCCCAAGATGGAAACTTTACTACAAAGGGTAACATGATCAAGAATAATTTCCATGCTTGATGGATTTTCAGAATATAATCAGATCAAACTTAAGGAAGAAGATAGGCATAAGACTACTTTTACTACTCCATGGGGTACCTTTGAATATTTAAGAATGCCATTTGGTTTATCAAATGTTGGAGCTACTTTTCAAAGAGCTATGGATTATGCTTTTAGGGGGTTAATTGGGAAATTAATAGAAATATATCAAGATGACTTGACCATTTTTTCTAAGGATGGTAAGATTCACATTAGTCATCTTAAACAGGTTTTTGAAAGGTGTAGAGAGTTTGGGATTTCCTTAAATCCTGCTAAATCAGTTTTTGGGGTAACGGAAGGTAAACTCTTGGGCCATATTATTTCAAAATATGGGGTCAAGTTAGACCCAGAGAGAGTTGAAGAAATTGGAAAGGTACCCTTACCTATTTCAAATAAAGTTCTCCAATCCTTCTTAGGACAAACCAATTTTTTTCATAGGTTCATTCCTAATTATGCTGAAATTGTGAAACCTATATATAAGTTTCTTAAGAAGAATGTTAAGCTTGAATGGAATGATGAAAGTAAAAAAACATTCCAAGATATTAAAACTACCATATCTGAAGCTCTCGTCCTTATTAGTCCAGTTTATTCTAAGGACTTTCAGATTTTCTCTTTTTCTTCTGAAGATACTATTGTTGGTGTATTACTTCAGAAAAATTATCAAGGCCATGAGAAACCCATTGCATATATGAGTAGGGTCTTGCAGAATGCAGAACTAAAGTATCCTATGTTTGGAAAACAAGCATATTCCTTGGTGAAGTCACTTAAACATTTTAGAGTCTTCATTGGATATTCCAGGTGATTGGTTATGTGCCTAATTCAACAGTTAAAGATGTTTTATCTCAGTTAGAGGGATTAGGTACAAGAGGTAGATGGATTGCAAAAATCCAAGAGTATGATTTGGAAATCACACCCACCAAGTTGGTTAGAGGTCAAGGCTTAGCTAAGATGTTAACTGAAGGGAGTGAAAATACCTTGTATATGGTTTTCCAAAATAATGATCAAGAAATCTCCCCTAATCTATTAAAGCTTGAACAAGTTGAGTGGTATGCAGATATTATTTTCTATCTTAAAAATCTTAATTGTCCAAGCCATCTTGTGGATCATAAGAAAAGGGATTTGAGGTTAAAATATTCTAAGTATGTCCTCACTAGAGATGGATTAGTATGGAAAAATCATGATGGAGTTATCCTTAGATGTGTGGATGATGTTGAATCAAAGAAACTTGTGGATGAATTCCATGCTAGATTTTGTGGTGGACACTTTGCAGCTAAAACTACTACACACAAAATCCTTAGAGAAGGATATTATTGGCCCAAATATTTTCATATGTGCATTAGTTTGTTAGAAAATGTGAGCCTTGTCATCTTTTCACAGGAAAGAAAAAATTAGCCGCCCTCCCCTTACAACCAGTTGTGGTTGAAGCACCTTTCCAGCAATGGGGTTTGGACTTCATAGGAAAGTTCAAAGATAATTCAAGTCATGGGTATTTGTGGGTTATAACAGCTACATATTACTTCACCAAATGGGTCGAACCCATTCCCACTAAGTCAGAAACTGAAAAGGTTGTCATGGATTTCCTAGATTTCCTAGATAGGATTATTACTAGATTTGGGGTGCCTTCAAAAATAGTGACAGATAATGCTAAGGCCTTTTGTTTAGCAGAAATTTCTTCATTTTGTTTCAAATATGGTATTATTTTGACACATGCATCAGATTACTATCCCCAAGGAAATGGTCAAGAAGAATCAAGTAATAAAAACTTAATGGCCATAGTTAAGAAAATAGTTGGTGAAAACAAGAGATCTTGGGATAGAAAAATTAAGCATGCATTATGGGCTGACAGAATTACTAAGAAATCAATGACAGGGAAAAGTCCTTTTGAGTTAGTGTATGGTTTGGAAGATAGGTTGTCAGTGCACCTTAGACTTCCTACTTATGGTTCAGTTCAAGATTTTTCTATAAAACAGGATGCGGTTCAAAATAGGGTTAATAAGATAATAGAGTTAGATGAAAGCAGAAAAAATGCATATAACCAGAATTGCAAAAATCAGAGTAAAGTTAAAAAGGATTTCGATAAATCAAGAAGGAAAAGGGAATTCATAGTTGGTGATACAATTTTTCTATGGGATAAAGGCAAAGAGAAACTAGGAAAACATGGAAAATTTGACAGTTTATGGTTGGGTACATAAGTGATCCGGGAAATAACAGGTCCTAACTCTTTCCATCTCAACCATTTGGATGGTGAGCCCATTAACATTCTGAGGAATGGACAACAGCTCAAACTTTTCTTCAAATGATGGGAAACTTGGTGTCCAAAGGGACACCCTTTGTAACGTATCTCTAACCCTTCTCCTTGTATTTTAGTTTTGTATTATTTCATTCATTATGTAATTATGTACTTAAATGTTTTTGTTATATCATAGTTTCATTTTGTAATTATAGATGTTGTACAATAGTTATTTAATTATTTAATTGATGTTTATGGCATTATA
>ML787578.1:639093-672369 GCA_009831015.1 Picea engelmannii
ATATATATATATATATATATGTTGGGTATTGGTGAGCATTTTGTCGTTTTGTAGATTATGAAGTTCTCATATGCTCTCCTTCCCAAATGAAGATCAAACACATGTCCCCATGTGGATCCAGATGTTGAACACCTATTTCAACTAGGGGGTCAACTCCATGTGACATGAATATATGCACCTAATGGTGCTACCAAGTTGAAGACTTGTTGGTTCTACAAGGCAGTTTTGACCTTCAGCATTTTGTTGTAATTGGAATTTCCGCTCTACTGCTTGGGATAATAATGTAATAGGTATACATAGATCATAGTTTAATTTAGTTTCATTAGGACTTCTTAATTAGGAGGGTTCCTTTCACTGATTTTTTTTTATCCTCGGGTTATTAATTGGGTTTTTCAACCTTATTAATTTCCCTTGAGTTTTTCACTCCCCACAATACTTTCTCCAAAGTAGTGAAAGGTGTTCTAATGGTCGATCCTTATGTAAATAAGGTCTATGAGTGTTGTAAATGACCATTTTAGACATGTCTTAGAGTCTCGCAGAATTCCATTAAGTTTTGATAGGAATGTTTTAATAATTAAAATTCCTGCAAACTGGGGATTTTTAATTATTTTCGATGTAAAATGTAAAAAAATGGTCCTTGGGTATTTTGTATAGGTGTACGAGTACTAAAATACAATGTTTCATACACCCCTACACCCTTGGACCAAGTATTATCTCATTTGGACAAGTTTTGTTAGGTCTTTGTCCATGAGGAGTCAAAGTCAGTCAAAAATCAACATGTAATTGGCTTAATTAAAATAGCCAAATTTTGTAAAAGTCATGAAAGTCATGAGAGAGTGTGGGAAACGTGTCCCAATATCCTTTCCTAAGTTCAGAAAACATTTTACAACTTAGAAAAACCCCCTTAGCCTAACCCACAACCCACATTCATCTTTCTCCTAAAGAGGGGCGCCCTGCCCCTCCCCCCCACCCCCCCTTGCTCATATGTCATAAAAAATAAAACAAACCATGGGAACCCATAAAAATTTATTAAAGTTCCCCACTTGACCCCACTTGACTTTTAAATAATAGGGAAAGGGGTTTCCCCCTTCCCAACTCACCCCTCATCCTCCCACTTGCCCTCTTGCCCTAAAAGTGCACCCCACTTGATGAGACCCTCCTCCTTTGGATGGGTGACACTTGGAACCCATCCAAATGGGCTCCATCCTCCTCCTTTCCTATAAATTGAGGCATCCTCCACTCATTTTCTCATATATTCTCATAGCAAGTCTATTATACCAAAATTCCCATCTTCTCCCTCTCTCTCATGTGCTCTCTCATGTGTAAGTTTTGCCACAAGTATTTGTGGTGAGATTTTGGTGGATAATAAAGAAAGATTTGGAGACATTTTGGTGCATTGGGAGTCTTATTGGTGTGCCATTGTGTGTTATTGAGGTGATATCTTTCATTTAGTTTCATGCTTTGCTTTCACTAATTTGTATTGAAGATTTAAGCAAAGTATTTTGCTTGAGTATTATTGATAGTAGTATTGCTATTGGTTTTGTGGTAGTTCCTTAGTTAGTTTGGAAAGTATTTTGCAAACTTATTTGTATGCTCTCACCTTCATTTCTTCTTGTGTAGCAAAGGCAAGTCTTACTTGGAAGTCACTAAGGGTTGAAGGATTGGCTCTAGAGTGGAGAGCCTACTCTCTTTAACTTTCCAAAGTTTTAATAATTATCTAACCTTGTTTCCTTTTCCTCTTTATCTTTCTAACATATTGTTATGACATAGAATAGATGCATAAAGTTTCATAAAAAATCTCAATTTTTCTATTTAAGTTTATTGTTTATTTGGGCTAATCTATCTAACAAATTGTATGGTTTTGTAGCATTTTTAGAGGGTATCCTTCAACATATTTCTTGCAGATTTTTAGCATTAAAGGAGAGTTTCTACAAGTTATTTAGCCCCAAAGGCCTCCAAAGGGAATCTTCAAGTTGGATATCAAGTCTACCCTCTTTATACTCTTCTAAATCAAGTGTAATCCACCCTTGAGAGTCTCTTGGGTGTGCCTTCTTACAAATTTACTTAAAAAATCTGATATTGTAATAGTTAGGATTTCCCTTTATTGCTTTTTATTTTTACACCCATACTTGGACAAAATGGTAGGCATTGTGCCTCCACTTGTGTCATTGTTGTGGAGTTTGCAATTTATTTCCAAAGTATTTTATTTTTTCATAATACCCAACTTGGCCAAAATGGTAGGCATTGTGCCTCCACTTGTGCCATTGTTGTGGTAGTTTTTCTTTCAAGTTATTTCATTCTTTCAAGCAACTTAATTTTAATTCTTTATTTGCACCCACATTGGTCAAACGGTAGGCATCGTGCCTCCACATGACCGTAGTTGTGAAACAAATAATTTCATCTATTTTGTAAAGAAATCTACAAACTAATTTCATTATTTGTTTGAAGCAAACTAATAAAACTTGTCAACTCATTTATTTTTCCCCACCTTGCAAATTGGCATAAGCCATCCTTGCAATAACGAAAGTCTTGTTTTAATTTAAAATCATTTCTCAAGTAATATTTTTGTTCCCAACGTTTGCCCTGTATTATCTCCCCTTGCCACGTAGTTGGATCCTGAGTGACAAGAAAGGGCAAAAGTTGGAGGTGGTAATTAGGCATCCACAACCAATTATTGTTTTTGCACCATAAATCAAGGACTTGGAAAGAAGCTCGGGGTGCTAGGTCGGGTATGATCTCACGACACTCGGCGTCCTCCGGGTGGAGTACCTTGAAACTTTGGGTTTGACCTGTGGAGCTCGGGTAGGCCTTGTTGTCATACTTTTTGAGCACCCAACACTCCCTTTTGGTCAAAATAATAATGGTTTTGGGGTAGTCACATAGTCTAGGACTCAATCTATCAAACTTGATCCCTTAATCAAAGTGATATCTAAAATATATTAAAACTAAGCTACACACTACATTCACAACACATGCAATACATGTTTCAAGGCAATCTCATAACGTAACCTCACATTTCATTTTGCAAGTAATATAATGGTGGTGTGATTCATTTCATGCAAGATTTCACTTCAAGTCTTACAATCACATTTAAGGCAATTCACTTTTCATACATTTGGGTATCTCAAGCATTTCACATTTCAAGCAATATCTACATTTTGTGTTATCTCATATGATTGGTCAAAAATCTAATTTCCTTGTATATTTGTAAAATCATTATTTGTAGTTATTTCCATTTCACAATATTTCATGTATGATATATTTCAATCATTTCATTTTGTAAGTAGAATATTTCTTGTCCTAGATATTATTTAATTCGTCTTATATATATTGTGTGATTTTCTAACTTGTCTTGTTCATTTTAGGCTATCTTGTATATTTCAATTTGTATATCTCAGTTGTAACGTAATTATTGTTGTTTCCTATAGCATTGTTTATATCTTGTATAGTTGTAATTAACTCTTGTATAATCTAATTGACCCCTTGCCCAACCTTAGGCACTAGTCATAGTTGACTTAGGGAAAGGTATGACTCTCATTTAAAGATTTGCATTTGCATTGTTGCTTGCCATATAGGCTAATTTCCCCTCACCTTTAATAAACTAAAATTAACTCCTAGAATTCATCTAATAATTCATCTAGCAACTATGGTCTACCCCCCTTGGCTTCCCTAAGAGTAAGCCTAAACAGAATAGGTTCAAGTCAAAGTGACAACATGGGCTTTGAACCTAGGTATTGTGCCTCCAAGGACACACTAAGTGAGCAGGACTTAGCTCACGTTTGCAAGTGTATATTAGGATGGAAACAGTATGTTATGGACTCAAATAAAGTGAGTGAGCAAGATCATCTTTCAACGACGAACATCCATCAGGAAGATCGGATCGACGACCATCGGGCGATCGAGATCGTAGAGTTACACGAAGTATAGAGTCAGACAGAGTTATGAAATCGCAAGGCCATCTCGGCCGTCAATCCTGGGAAGGATGGGTGGCGCAAGATTATCATTTATTTTACTCGTAGAATGGAGCAGTCAAAGGGAAGATTCATGAGGACTCGCGAAATGTGAAGTTGTGAAATGATTTGGTCCATCCATTACAGAAGGACACGTGGCGCAGGATCCGAGCCATGGAGAAAGTCTTTCAGGAAGGCTGAGGTGAGAAGTGTCGATGGTCTGAGGTCCCAAAATTTTGATATGATCTAGGGCGTCCGATGCAAAGAGATGTGTGGCACCTGATTTGAGGAATCACAATTTTGCGACTCGGAGGTTTGAGCATGGATCACGACACGAAGTTGTGAAATGCAAAATCGCGAAGCACCTGGGAATGGGGCCCATGTTCACTTCGCACAGTCATATCAAAAGCGAGGATATAAAGAAGGGAATGCACCTATTGGGTGGTTGGCGACTAAGGTTATTTGGGAAGATGATCGCGGCTGTCAAATTCGAAGTAGGTCCGACCGTCAATCTGGATGGCCCATTTCGCAAGTTCAAGTATCGGGATATTGGAATCGAATGGAGTAAAGATTTCCCAAAATGCGAAGTCCCAAAATTTCACAAAACGAAGCCCTAGGTCATGACCCGAGGTCACTTGAAGAAATGGAGAGGATCCACTCTAGAAGCCGAGGGTGCCCGTATTTTGACAGGGGAGGAGCTATGTGGTCTCAAGGCACCGATATTGACTTGAAGGAGTCGTGAACATCTCCTGGAGAATTCATGGGTGTCAGGCTCCATCCCGATCTCAATGAAGGTAGTTAATGGAAATGGGGGAGGTTGATGAAACCTCATATCACCCCATAAATGGAAAGCATGGAAAGATGGTCGTGCATGCAGACTATCAACCAAGAGTTGCCCTGTCAACAAATTCTCCTACAAAGCCCATATAGATCTGAGATTGCGTCTAACATAAGAATGCAAGTGCAGACTGACAAAAGAAGATGCAAGTGAAAAAAATTTAATGTAATAGCCAGGTCACGTCTCTCATGGTGGTGAATTGTTCTTAGTATAAATACTCGGTTTTGATATTTTGTTATGGTCTATGGTAGAGAAAAGCTCTTGTATTGTAAATTTTTAAATGAAGCTTCTGGTTCTCTGGTTATGCATTGTAGTATAAGATTTCTTGTTTAATGATAGAAAACTTCTTGCCCCTACTTGTTTCCCTTTGATACTGAAATATTTCATGAGTGATTGATTCACATGAATTATTATGATTGTATTATGATGAATGTTTGATCATAGTGTTGTTATAATTCCTTTCAGTTTCTTTGATATTTGAATTCAAGAAGATCTTGTGTTTAAGTTTTTCCTCCTTGGGTTGTTGGAAGACCTGATGTCCCCAACAGATCTCTGCACTCTCCTCACCAAATTATTCCCTCTACTCACCCTTACTCCAACTTACTGACTGAAGTTGATTCCAGACCTCAAATTGCTTATGCATGCTAGTCTAGTTTTCTGAGTTAAAATGATATCATCCCAAGTTTGAGCCCATTTAACCTCTTTAAAAACCAATCCATGACATAAAACTCTAATGGGTACTGGGCTTACCTTCGACACAATACAAAGGTGACTTCTAGTGCTAACATAAGGTGTATTAGATCTTGACTCTAAGAGAGGAGTTGAGGGAGATGGTTTTCATTGTTTCATGGAAACCTACACAGGAGACCTAGCTAAAGCATACACAAACAAAGTTTATCAAGAAAAGGAAGAGAGATACAATGTGAAGAATTAGAATCAATGTATATCATGATCTTTTCAATGAGTGGGTGATATTCACTCATATAGGAAATGAAATCATGTAATTAGGAATTCATGCATAATAGTGATGGTATAAAATTAGAAATTCTAAAATACAACTAGTCAATTAACTCCCACTGAACTAGTGTGTTAGAAATAGAAATTTATCCAACACCCCCCTTGAACATCACTATGGAGTAAAAAATGAGTCCTGGCTATTAGGCCATATTATCTACTCATGTACATTGCAACTAATGAACACTAAATAAAAATGAGGAAAGAGGGAAAACCACGTGGGAACAAAATCCCCCCTCGAAAGACAATGCACCAAAAGAAGAAAAGGCAACTGCCATGAAACTGTGTTCTTCACTGCAAGACAATCCCACAAAGTCTGAAACGTCTTCTCAGTGAAGGTCTTGGTAAATATGTCGGCATTTTGTTCAAAGGAAGGACAAAACTGCAAATCAATGATCCTTTCATGTACTAAATATCTGATGAAATGCATGTGGACCTCAATGTGTTTGGTTCGATGTCATTGTATTGGATCTCTGCAAAATTTCAGTGTACTCTGATTGTCACACCATATGATAGTCAGACAGTGAAAATGGATACCAAGCTTGGTAAGGAAGTGTTGAAGCCAAAGTGTCTGAATGACACTATTGACTACTCCTCTATACTAAGCTTATGTGGAAAATAAAGCAATGACTAATTGCTTCTTACTTGACCAACAAATTGGACCTGACCCCCAAATTGAGAGTGTACCCGGACGTGGACTTGTGATCTATGTTATCGCCAACCCAATATGAATCTATGAAGCCTATGATATCTAATGCACAACCAACTGCATAGTGAATCCCATAACTCATGGTTCCCTGAACATATCTGAGGATGCGCTTACAAGCCTTCCATTTCATATCATGGGGTTCCTGCATGTATCTGGAAGTTTCTCTTGCCGCATATGAGATATATGGATGGGTTTGGGTGAGATACAGAAGACTCCCCACCAACTTTCAATACATAGTGAATTCCACTAATGGTGTATCCCCACCATCCTCAAGTTTGATCCCATATAAGAAGGGTGTAGGTGCAGACTTACAGTCTGTCATGTGGAATCTATCCAAAAGATCCCTGACATACTTATCCTGAGAAATTTTGATGCCAGAAGCATCTTGACTAATCTCAAGAACAAGAAAGAAGTGTAGTGGACCCATGCCCATCATAAAGAACTTGTCAAGAAAATATCTTTGACCAAAGCAATGGTTGAAGAAGAGCTACCAGTGATCAAAAGATCATCAACATAGAGTACTAACATCATCACAGAGTTATTAGTCCTCATCATGTACACATTGGAATCGGATTTACATATAACAAAGACATGTGAAAGAAAGTAAGAATCCATCTTTGCATACCATGCTCTAGGTTCTTTCTTGAGGCCATAGAGAGACTTCTTCATTCTGCATACTAAATATGAGTTTTGAATGAACCCCTATGGCTACTCCATGTATATCTCCTTTGAAAGGTCACCATGAAGAAAAAAATTCTTCACATCCATCTGGTGAACTTACCATCCTTTGGCTACTACAATGGCTATATCCAAGCTATTAGAGTCCATCTTTGCTACAGAAGAAAAGGTGTCATCATAATCTATCCCATGAATCTGCTGAAATCCTTTTTCAACTAATATGGCCTTGTACCTTCTCACATGATCATCTAATGCTCTCTTGGTCCTGAAGACCCATTTGCATCTGACAAGTTTCCTCTCTGGTGGAAGTGGAACAAGATCCCAAGTATGATTCTCTAGGAGAGATTCATGCTCCTCCTACATGGCTACTTACCATAGTGGATTTCCAACAACCTCATTGTAGGTATGTGGATCAGAATATTGAACCATATAACAATGCATTGGCATCATTGGTTCAGAAGTTGAAAGTACATGAGAAGGATCCACATGATGAGATCGATTCCTCCTCGAATCTAATGGATCCCCTGCAAGGTTGCCTGTTGCCTGAAGTGTGGAATGTGCCCACTTGAGAATTTGTTGAAGCTATGACGTTGGCTCCTCATTTGGATGTACTACCTACTCATCTTCATGTACATAATCATCGAAATCTATGTATGAATATGTAGCATCTGAATGTGTGGAATCATCATCTCTGATGTTTGGAACTGATGGAAGCATAAGAGTCTCTGCATGTTGCATTGGAGGTGCATGCAAAGGAATCTACTCAAACTTACAATTGTGCTCAATGATGAGCCAATATGTAGAGGGATCAATCAATCTGTACCCCTTCACATCATCTGTATATCCCACAAAGATGCAAGGTGTGCTATGTGGATCTAAGGATTTCCTGTTTTCAAAAGGAATATGGGCCCATGCTCTAGATCCAATGATGTGGAAGTGTGTGACATCTGGTTTGTCACTTGTCCAAGACTCAAACAATGTCTTATCCTCAACAGATTTGTGAGGTGCTCTGTTTTGTATGTAATCAGCACAGTTAAGTGCCTCAGCCCAAAGCTTGGAAGGAATTGATATTTCATGCAACATGCAACTGGTCATCTCTTTGAGAGAGATGTTCTTCCTTTCAACAACTCCATTCTGTTGTGGAGTGTATGGAACTGTGTGCTACAACTGGATACCAACTTCATGACAAAGATTCTGAGCATATTTGTTGATATACTACCCCCCATTGTCTATACATAGGATCTTGATTTTCTTCCCAGTTTGTGTCTCTAATAGAGAATTGAAGTTTTTGAGATCCTCAAAAACTTTAGACTTTTTTCTAAGAAAATAAACCCAAGTATAGAGTGAGTAATCATCAGTAAATGTAAGAACATACCTTTCTTTGATGGTGGACGGATGTGGAAATGGACCCATGAGATCACTGTGAACAAGCTCCAAGGAAGAGGAGGCTCTCCTTGCCTTACCCTTTTCAAACTTCTCTTCAGGATGCTTTCCAAGAATGCATCCTTCACAAACCCCTTCAGAAAAGTGAATTTCTGGCAAGCCTTCGACTATTCCTTGCTTGGAAAGTTGTTGCATCTACCTAAAGTTTAAATGACCAAATATCTCATGCCATACTCTACTACTATCATTAGCATGTGTAAGTAGCAAATAGGAGTCATAGTAAGTAAACTTAGTGAACTTATACAACCGTGATTTATGATCTACCTCACCAATTGTAATAATGGAATTGTCATGCATGTCAAGTACAATAACTGAATATGATGTAAATTAAACCCTTTTACATATTTGAGTGATTTGATAAACTAAGAGAAGATTTATATAAATCTTTGAAACATGTAAAACATTCTCAAAAATTCCATTAGGGAGTTCCACTCTTCCCTCTCCTGCAACTACTATTGGAGTATCATACCCCATGATAATAGGAGGTCCAAAGCATGAACTCAAAGAAGTAAAAACTTCCTCTTTAGCTGCCATATGATGGGATACACCAGAATCTATAATCCATCAATCATATGAGGAATTAATTGCAACCAAAGAATGATGATTACCTTTATTAGGCACATGGTCTTCTTCCTTCTTCTTCTTGGCTCCTTCAGGAATGAAGTCTCCAAGGTTATTATTTTGAAGTAATTGTGTCATAAGATCGATCTGCTTCTTCATGCATGTGGATTCTTCATGATTCGGTTTATTGCAATATGTGCACTACTTTCCCTTCTTCTTATTCCATTTGGAATTTGAATAATCTTTGGAATCCAAAGAATCCTTGAAGGGTTTGGAATATCCCTCCTTCTTTAACTATGGATGTAATAGCTATTTCCGTTTCTTCTTCGATTTCTAATTGGATGACCCTTTTCCATCATGCATGGTGAGTGCATGTTCTTTGGGATATTTCATAAGGCCCATATATATGAGTTTTGTCTACTCTTGTGTGAGAGACTCAATGAACTGATCCATCTTAGGCATTTTCCAATTTGCTCCCAAAAGACATCTGCCAAAATGGAAATTGGAGACATGTACAACATAGTCTGGTCCTAGCTTGGCCAAGATTGTTAGAATAAGTTGTTTCTCTTGTGTAGACTTTTCAATACCACATTCACCCAAGATCAATAACAAAGACTTAAATTTAGTAAAGAAATATTGTATATTATCAAAAAATTTAGGGTCTAAGGTATTCAACTCTACCTCAAGCATATGACCTCACATCTCATCCTTCTTTCCAAAGAGTCCTTCCAAGGTGGTCCAGATCTCATTTGGAGTCTTGCAAGTGGCAACATGAAACCATATATCAGTGGATATTAACTCAAGCAGTAGTCATGTGGCCTCATCCTTACGGTTCGCCCATGTAGGTTATGTTTATGTCGCCATCGTCAAATTATATAGTCATTTTCTTTTGAGTTGGAATGTGGCCTTCGAATTCCATTAAAAATAGTTTTATGGTGTGAGTATTATCACCAGACTTGATTGAAGAAGTTTCATCGCCTCCATCCCTGCTATTGATTCTAAAAAGATCCTGAATACCAAGATCATGGATTCTGAGATATGACAGACGGTTCTATGGCAGCTATAGATATGATAAAACAAATATATATCCTAAAATATGATGATAGTTTTGGATATTTTTGGTGAGCATGAGCATCCCTATGTTATATGTCTCTGGTCCAAATTTCAGCCCGACCCAGATCGAGGAATTCAAGATATGGCTATTTTACTGCAGAAAACCATTTTTTTGGAGGGCAGTTGAATCGTCGCACCCTATAGAAGGTTACAATGCGACGATGGTACATCGTCGCAACATAGAGAAGGTTATAGTGCAAAGATGCTAAATCATCTCACCCTAGATAAGGTTACAGTGTGACGATTGTGAAAAATTGAATCATCGCACCCCGGGTGAAGAGTACAGTGCGACGACGTTGCCCCCTAAACTGTGTATAGGCTGCGACGATGGAGAAAACTAGGTTTACTCAATCCTCTTTCTCTCTTCTCTGGCTTGTCTAGGTTTATCCAAGTATCTTGGCTCTGATACCATGTCAATGTTTCATGGAAACCTTCACAGGAGACCTAGCTAAAGAATACACAAACAAAGCTTATCAAGAAAAGGAAGAGAGATACAACATGAAGAATGAGAATCAATGTATATTAGGATATGTTCAATGAGTGAGTGATATTCACTCATATAGGAAATGACATCCTATAATTAGGAATGCATGAATAATAGTGATGGTATAAAATTATAAAGTCTAAAATAGAACTAGTTAGTTAACTCCCATTGAACAAGTGTTACTCCCACTAAACTAGTGTGCCGAAAATAGAAATTTCTCCAACAATGGTAGTATTATTGAGTGGGTATCAGTTTTGTGTGGAGCTCTACGTTCCATTCATTGTCAATGGTTCTCCTTCTAGAGCCAAATTATTGATTCTTACCAAAATTCTTGGCAGCCAACATGGGGAAATCACTCGATCAAGGCCCCAATTAGGCCTATACTCGTTTGTGATGGAAATCCTCATCGAAATGTGGGACCAGTTGCCACTAAAGGGGATTTTGAAATCAACCAAAAGTTTGATCCAATTGTGATCATGTGACTACTTCTAAGCTAAGTCACAGGGTTCGTCGAACCTAAAGCTTGAGGTTCGAACTTCGACAAACCTCAAGGCTCACCGAACCTAATGAAAAACCTGAACGAACTCAAATGCGTGCTTGAATTTGAACATTAGGAGGAATTTGAAGGAGAATTTTATTTAGGTTTGGGACAAGGTTTCATTAGGGTTCAATATATAAATTCGAACCTCATTTGAACCTTATTGTAAAATTCGAACCCGAATCGAACCTAATCGTTGTCGAAACGAAACCATGTGACTTAGCTTCTAAGAAATGATAAAATGAAACTAAGTTTAAATGCAATCTAACTATTGTTTCTAACTAAAACTAAACTATAACGAGAGCATAGAATGATGATTAAATATGAGAAGGAGAATAAACTATTTAACACTCATAAATAGTTCTAAAAGAAAACAATGGTTGAAAAAGTCATTAGAAATTAAATTATTCAAATAAATAGTTGCTTGAAAATTTGATTTCTATATTCTCATATTTAATTAAATACCAATCTCATCAAATTCAATCAAGACATGAAATAAACACATTAATTTATCAAATATTCTAACAATAGTGCAGAAACAGAGAATATAAACATTCACTTGATAGAGAAATATGAAGGAAAGATATAATGGAAAAAAAAATTATATTTCAATTGCATGAATAGTAGTACCAAACAATTGGATACCATAAATATACTACCACTACAGGTATTCAAATTCACAAAATTGGCTTTTACAATAGTGTACTTAACCAGTCTCCAAAATTTCCAACTCTTAAAATTTGTCTACATAATTATAATAAATAGAAATAAAAGATCTTAAAATTTAGGATTGTTTCCACTTTTGTTTCAACATACAAGTCTCGATGTCAACTTGACTTGATAATTGATATTAAGGAGAGATATTCTCCTCACTAGTAGCAACTTCATTTTTTACTTTTCCTCC
Organism: Picea engelmannii; assembly: GCA_009831015.1. Classification (NCBI taxonomy): domain Eukaryota; kingdom Viridiplantae; phylum Streptophyta; class Pinopsida; order Pinales; family Pinaceae; genus Picea; species Picea engelmannii. The sequence continues at coordinate 651,326 of ML787578.1, forward strand.
TTGCTCTTGCATGTGATTTTTCCATAGTGCAACTTCTTTAACATTGGTGAAACCAAGGGTGGTTGAGGAATATCTTCATTCAACTTGCATCGATAGATATTTTTTAGCAATTTCTTCATGTTCTGATTTGAATTTCAATAATAAATTGTCAATGTATTTGGAACATTCTAATGGTCGAGTGACAAATTCTCTGACACTAACCACGTTCCAAAAACTCAGTTGGATGATCCCATCTATTCTTGAGCTTATTTGTTGATGCACATCTGTGAGGAAATATGACAGGGGTACATATTGGCCAAGAAATTGCACATGAGGAATATCATAATACTCAATTATATCTAAAGCTAGATCCCACAAACTCAAGCAACTCTTGCTTGTAGCCTTATCAAATATTGTGTAAATAAGCATTTGAAATTCCATTAATCAAGCAAGGCTTGAATTTTTAATTTTTCCTCTTTATAAAGTATGGAGTAACCTCGAGGAAAACACATTTCCTTTACTTCCCATGCCTTCAAATTATCAAATGAAATTTGAGCTTCCTTCTATTTCTCAAACTATGTTTGAGATTATGTTGTAAACTGAAGCAATTTTTCATGTTGTTCTTTGATATCATACAACTTGATATAGAATAATTCTTGGAGGGAGGCTAGTTTATTGTTTAAATCCATTTATTTTTTCCTTAATATTTCAAAATTCTCTATTTTGATTTTCATTTCATTTAATTGATAAATCAAAGTGTCCACTTGGTTCTCATGAATTTTGCTCAATTTCTCCTTCTCCTAAAGAAAAACAACTACTTGAATGTTATGTTCAGACTCGATATCATCTATTTTAGTTCTTAGTTGTTCAATGGTATCCAGTGATATTTTATTCACTTCTATAAGATGATCCAACTGGGTTTGATGCTATTCTGACCAAATGGTCTCCTGTGACTTCAATTGTTCTTTTAGTTATACAACTCTTTTCTTTTCTCTTTTTAACTGAGTAGACAATCTTCTCATTGACCATTTTTTTGCATTGGAAAATGCCCCTAAAGTATCAACAAATTCTTATGAAATATCCTCATCATTTGAATGTGTAGTATCCCAAACCTGCATTGTTTCCTATTTAATATCCTCTTGGTGTGTTGTCTTTCTCCTTTTAGTTGTTCTTTTTACATTGGTCTTAGTTGAATAATCAAAGGTATAAATATCCAATGACAAAATATTGTCTTGAATTGCTTGAAGATTATCAAGGTTAAAAAAAGTTGAAACTATTCTTCCAAAAGTGGAAGTGATTCGAGTAGTATCAATGGTAGAAATGGTAGGACCAAATTCTGTATGAATATTTTCGGTACTAGTATTGGTATTGAGCTCTACATTTACCTTGGAGGATTTTGTAGGTGTTTGTGTTGTTGATTTGTTTTGCTCCTCTCCTCCTCTTGCAATATTTTGTTGATCTTGTTTGTTTGCTTGTGTGTTAGTTGTAGAGACATGTGGTCCTGCTTTATTTAATATTTGGATTGCTCATCCTCCTCTTCATAAACAACTAGTTCTAAAATACCCTGTTTCTCATTCTTGTCCTTTAAGAAGGCCTTCTTTCTCTTGAACTGTCAGTCAAGAAATAATTTTATTTTGGAGATATTTCTTATTTGATCAATTTGCTTGATAACCTCTTGATAATTTTTATCTCTTTCAAAAATAATGTCAAATGGATCATCTTCGTGAATGTATGCTTTGATATTTTCACAGTACTGCAATGTTTTTTGACTATTTTTGTTGGGTCATATTTTTTGAAATTCCCTTGCGATAGCTAGATCATTTCCATTTGTTCCACCTCCTTCTGAGCATGCTTTGTATTTAACAAGGTAAATATACCAAATCAAATTGGAAAGGAAGGCCATTGTATTTTCCGACTTCTTGACAAAAAAACAGCAATGCCAACACTAAATGTTTGGTAAGCAATCTCTCTATGTGTCAGTATGTCTGGGAAATATTTGGGTATAATATGGGGAGCCCCTTCACACCCATATATTATTATGTATGATAATTACTCATCAAAAGACCAATTACCAATTTCCTTGATAGTATCAAGAGCTTCTTGGGTAAATCTGGGTGCTAGTTGATTTATTAAAATAAGATGCAAAAGAACCATGAAATAATTTCAAATATCATAGAATAAGTTTTTACAGTTAATTTCCCACATTTTAGAACAATATATGTGGACTTGTTCTTCATAAGGAGACTAGTTCCATGCTAATAGGGGAAAAGGTGTAACTGCACATAAAACATCAGTTGAATAACTAGACATAAAGAATCTTGGACAATAACCAGGGGGTGCTTCTTGAGATTTTTGGACTTCATGTTTGATGTTGGAAGACAGGATGTGAGCCCAATTAAATACTACTCCTTTGAGAACTTGATGTACAAGGGGAACCCAACCTAATTCAAACTTAAAGGAATATTTTTTTCCATAAAGGAGATATAGCATAATTTCTATCAACATGGGGGTATTTTTCAATTTGGGAATAGGGTATGTTTGGTTTGGTATAATTTTAAAAGAGTTAGTGTCATGTCACCACTCACGAATTAAGTTATCCATTTTTACTTCTTCTTTTTCAAATTCCTTCTGAATGAAAATTATCATCAAACTGACATCAAGACAAACTATGGGTGCACCTAGTTTATACATGTTTGAAATATCATTTGGTCTGAAAGACCCAACAATATGGAAAGACGAATTGACAATTGTACATGTAGAAACATTAGAGTGGGATATTATCCATTGTACCATGTCATAGTAGGGAAGCACCGATGATCTAGCACCTATCCTATGGAGACATGAATTCTTAATGTCAACCATGTCATCAACATCAGATTCATATTCATTTGTGAAATCACCATCCTCGATGAATTTGTATATCATTCTCCACTCCAAGCTGTTATTTTCTCCTATCTTGAAAGACATGTATGATAAAAATGCTAAATTGGGGTTTTCATCGATTTCTTCTTCTTCGACCTTATGTTGCTTTGCCTTCCCTTTTGTATTCATCCCGCTTTGATAATTCTTGTGAAAAAACAACACAATATAAGTTTCTTTCAAAAAAAATTGATAGACTCTATTAAATTGGAAATGTGAGCAACAAAACTAACCAAGAGAAGAAAATTAGGAAGAATTATGTGCATTTAGACTCTTGGATTAATGCATCGAAGTTTGATGATCAAAACCCTCAAAGAAACTGAATGAAATGATAAAATAGTTGAAGGTAATATGGGTTATTAGATAGAGCTTTACACTTTACTCAATGTTCAGTAAATTTGTTTAATCCTCGTAACCATCAACATCAAAGCCATTAAATGTAGGAAAATACAGTTAGGCTTATTCAAATTTCAAGGCAATGTTCCTCACCATGCACCAACTCAACGCGATATCGTAAGACGTAACCTTGAAACCAAGGAATGAAGTGCGGGATGGTGTATTTAGAGTAAGTGTTTGTACATTATTGCACCTAATCACATGATTATTCTCATAATCGGGGCATCGAAAACTAGGTTATTATTTAAATAACACATAACACATGCAAGGAGAAAACCTTGATCCAATATAACTAGGTTACTGCTCCATCGAGAGCTTATTACAAACTTTTGTGAAAAACATGAAATATGATCTGGTCCAATCGGACCACTGGGGCACCAATCCACCGGGGAATTGAGAGCTTATTTTAAGAGTTTAAACAAAACTCAAAACATGACCTGGTTCCACTGGGGTACCATACTACTCATCTACCAATATATCGGGACACCAGGGATAAGAATGACTATTGTAAACAATAAAGTAGTATGAAGGTTGATCCAGTGTAACCGAGACACCAGGGAAATTTATAAATGTTTAGACCAAACAACAAAGGCATCGTTGTAGTCTAGGTATGATGGCATATTCAACCTTCCGTAAGGGAAGGAGGTCTCACCCGAAGCATAACTGAGATGTGTGTGGTGAAGTGAGTTAAAGAGAACGTAACATCAAGTCTACCTTAACACCTTGTAGATTCATATATTAATACTTAAAGATGCACATTGGAAACGATCAAATATTGAATAGACATAAAGCAAGCATTTTATGCGACACAATCATGGATCCATGCACATCATAATAGACTAATGAGAAAAATAATTTTTAGGGACCAAAACAATCCATTATATTAGCAACATCTCCATCAACTATCATACAATAAGTATACTACCCATGTAATAAATGGCGCAATGATATATAGTCTTGACTACCCATTACAGACTCAAACCCTATTGCCCAAGCGCAGTAATATCAACAAGTAACATTACAATATAATATTATGACTGTGGCAGCTTAATCCTAATAATAATGAAAATATGTCTATCTTGTGCGCTTAATAACCTCTTCCTCGTTGCATTTCCTTCTTATTTTTACTTTTTCCTCTTTCACTTATTGGATTCTTTCTTCCACTATCTTCTCATCTATTTGTTGGTATCTGATGCTCTCACTACTTTTCCAACTCATGCATGGTGCTTTTTACTACTTCATTTTCTTTTACACTTTGAGTTAGCTTGTCGTTCTTATAATCATTTCCACTACTCATAATTCTCCAATCGACGTGTGAATCCTTCCGCTTCTTGTCATATTTCAGTTAGACTACGATTTTTTACCCCAAAATTAAAGAATTCCCAAGAATGAAGGGCCCAACAAGCCCCAACCACAACCATTGACTTGTCCCCATTCAACCTTCTTCTTCCATACTAGGGCCTCCTTCAAATGAAGGGCCCAACTCTGGGATGACCTTCATTGCTTATTAGTGGAGGTTTTCATACTGCTCCACCCAATATTACCCCTTCCTCACCAAAATGGAAGCTCCCACAATGAACTCCTGGGCTGTTAGAACATTTATTTATGCCTACGTAGTGGTGAGTAGATTCTACCACTCATTTTCCACAGTTGAATCTAACTACTAGATCTTGACATAGACATCCTGAACCATAGGTCGGAATTCTCAGAGTTCTTTCTTTCCTACCTGAGTAGCCTCATATATCCCATCAAGTCACTCATCAATTTATTGAATTTCCATGAACTTGGATTGTTGTGAAATGGGGTCAATTATTGTTTGTGCCTCTGTGTGAATCTACTGGATTTGAACGCAGAAATCTTCTGATGTCTTCTTCCTCTGTCTATTAGGCCAACCAAATCATTGACCATTGTAAACAATTTTATGCATTCATCAACCCAGGTGTGGAGGGATGAACGGACTATATCCCCCTCCACAACAACCTAGGTGATCTTTTCACGTGTTTCATTGAGTTGCTCATGCTCCTGGAGTTTAATAGCCTCTATATGTTGTTGGATACTATTTGTCTTCTCTGTTAGTTGTGACCATGATTCAACTACAAGTGCAACTCTTTCTACATGTGCCACCAGAGTGAAATCTTCTTGTAATTCTAGTGCCACCTGCATGAATGTGGGACACACTTGAGAAAATTTGACAGATACTACTTCAATAGTTGATTCAACCTATGTGCACAGTTGATGCTCTTGGTATCTATCCTCCACTATGGCGACTAGCTCTTGGAGAAACTAGTCAGTTTCATGGGTAAGTTCTTCATTGGCTTGCTCAAATGTGTCAATCTTGTGCTCAAGTTGATCAATTGAAGAATCCATAAGATTCAAGAGCTACGGTGTGGATCAGGTCACAATATCTCCACTAGTGGGAGATGGATCCATGGGAATTATTGAGGCAAGTGGATGGCCACTAGTGACATGTATTTTAGATAGACTTAGGGCACTTGCACCATCGGGGATAGTTGAGATAGATCAGAAGCTATGTGTGAGCCTGTCTTGGACATCTAGGGGAAGCATGCTAAGCACCTCTATGCACTCCAAGCACATTCCTAATATGGCACAACATTTTTGGGGGTCTTACAGTAGTGGCACAACTTGTTCTTTTACCAAGTTGGTGTTGTGAGTTGAAGTCGTTTCTTCATGGGTATCCACAAGGTCAATTAGAGGATCTAGTACCATCTACTTATGCATCTCGACGAACTTTGTTGTCTCTAGGTTAGGGATAGTCTCCGTTGGGTGTCAAGTGGGAGATGGACCTATGGAATATGGGGAAAGGTGGATAAAAAGTGGATTGTGGTTCCTACAGTCATAGTGAATGGGTCACTAGATACTGTCTCAATGATTTCAAAGTCAGTATGAGGAGGGGATGATGGAATGGTAGATGGGGTGCCTGCAACAAAACTAGCTATCTATAATTGAATTTCTTCAATTATAGGGGTATATTTGATTTGGTCCATGGGGTCATCTGGAATGGTGATTATGGGGACAAAATATGACAATGGGGGAATAGTGTGGGCATGAGGTGGGAGTGAAGAAAGGAGAATTTCATCAGTGATAATGGGGTTGGGGCCGAATGTAGATGGTGAGTCAATGCATAATTTATTAGGAGGAAATGCAGTTGCAAGAAAATCGTGGAACATATTACCTGAGATAGTAGCATCATCTAGAATTCATGTAAATGATGAAAACAAGGTTGATTGTGGCAGTGTCTCTTCTTCTTCATCCTCAACAAACTTTGGGGGTGTCCGCGGTCTTTTCATGGCTGATGTGATGGAACCTGAAATATTTGTGGGTGTTAGGGATGGTTGTTTTGATATTGCAGGAATGATATATGAGACGGTTGATTTATTCTTCTTTTATTGCACACTAGGCCAAGAGCAAACCTATTTGTACAGAATTTCCTTGTTCGAATAGAAGGGGAAAAAAATGGGTGTGAGAAAGTGCTGAAGCAGCACCAAGAGGTCTGAAAAATATTCTTGGTATGTTGATTCAACAACTCATGTGGGATCTGCATTCTCTGGATTGCAATGATGATCTCATTATACCATTGTGTGAAGGAATTGTTGTTTTTGTGGTGTTGGTGATATTAGTGCTAGCATGCCATGGGTCGAACATATTGGTGAACCAATAGTTAAGAGTGTAGGACAGTTCATGACCTTGTGGCAGATTCCATTTCCACATCATAAATGTGACCAATAGGTAACCATAGATAAAAGAAGTTTCTCATTCGTGCATGTCAGTGCAGGCTTGCAACATCTCTGTGAGAAAATACTTACACCAATTTAATGGTGCTCCCTATTTACAAAACTCAACAATGGAGATGGCATCGAGAGTGCACTTGCCTTTAGAGCAGTTCTTCATGAATTTACCAACAAGCAGATAACATGCGCAACAAACCTACTCATTGTTGATGGGATCGATGTGTGCACCATGATCTCTATGTCTGGTGCCATACTTTTCATATAGACTGAGATCTCCTTTCTTATGGTCATGCTTCCCTGATCCTTGGAAGCCTTGAGTTACATCTTGTCCTTCCATTGAAAGACCCGTCAGTTTTTGAATATTCTCAACATGGATGGGATACACCTTATCCAACTATAGACAACCATTGTGCATCTATCTAATAAGGAACTCGGTGCATCATGCAATTTCATTGGTAGTCCCAAACACTGGCAGGTTACGCAAGTCCATCAGACTGGAGTCTTGAAGTGATAGGTATGAAGATTTCCATTACCACTGGAACTCTCAAGATGATAGCACCGTGCAATCCATGTATGTGTGAATTTCCATTTGGGGATACAATGATGCATCTATGAAATCGATGTTTAGGAGTCGAGTTTGCTCAAATTTTTCTTTTAGATCACCCATCATTTCAACCCGTGGGTCAATGAATTATGCAGGAATAATGACCTTTGGAAGGGCCCTATGATTTGTTGTGATAACCATGGTGGGAAACCTGTGCAAATAGAAAAGCACAACAAGAGGATGAGGATGAAGGAGGGGATGCACATAATGCTCGATAGGCTCCAGGACTGGGTATGCAAATGATTGGGATAAAACAGGATAACGTGAACAATTGAGTGATGGAAAGTTTATAGGAAACGACATGGAGGTGATAGGAAGTGGGAATTAAACATTCATTAATGGAGACACCGTGAGAATAATTTGGCATTAACAATAGATATGACCAACCAACACAGCAAGATATAAGAGTGATTTCAGAAATAAAGAGCATAAGTACCAATACAAATTTGACAGAATGCAACATCCAAAACATTTAATGAACACACCAATGGTTAACCAGAAAGGTATTGACAACATTTTGGACTTAAATGGATTTGATGGGAGTGAACAAAACTGAAATGGAAAGGTACAAACTACATTTTACGAACAAATAGACAATGACATGATGGTGACTTGGACCTCGTAAAATACTAAGTGCAGAAAATATTTGACACAGACTCCTCCCCGACCAAAAAGGTGTGATCTAGGCTAGACAAATTGACATCACCATATGGACTCTAGGACAAGTGATAGTTGTGTCGATTTTTCTTAGACTCAACCCTTGGTATGCTCTGATACCTTGTTGATATTTTACCACTCTACTCAACACCCGATAGTTAGCTCAAAATAAAATAACTTCATCTACTAAAATCACAATTGAGTAATCAACTAAACATGCAGTGGAAGAATAAACTAGGAAGCCAAAATTTCACACACAAGAAACCAATATTTTTGGGTAATTTACCCCTAGAGAAACCCTATAGGGAAAACAAATACTTACTTATATGTTTTTATTAAGGTCAATTCAAGGCTCCCGTAATAGGGAAAATGGCCCACTGAGAAAAATAAAACTATAAATAAACCTAACCAAGTCTGCTCTGTCGTACGACCCTTGAAAAAAAGCTTTTTGAGGTGTGCATGATTCTCCTTCTTGTGAACTGCGTATGTACATGACTATCTCCACTATGAACTGCATACATGTACAGAAAACCCATACGGACACTTTTGTACAACATTGTTCTTCCTCTAGCTTCTATCCTCTAAAACCCACCTGCGGCTTCCTATGCTCTCTCTTCTCCTTGATCTGTATGACCTCTAGATGAAATTCCTTCTCCACCTATCCAAGATCTTGAATCAAAATCCTTTGTGATCCAAGCCTCTCTGCATCAATACTTGGATGGAATATCTTCCCCCAACCTCTAAGATATCCTCACTCTAGTGTAATCAAAAGTCCTTTGCTTCTACACCCCTCACTCTAGAAAAATTCCTTCTTTTCTATCCTTTACCATGGTCTCTCATCAAATTCTTAACCTTGTTCTCTCACCTAAATATCTCACAAGTGTATCTCACACAAGTCGAGTCAAGTGTCTTCATCCTTCTCCTTCTCCTTTCTTTAATAATCACGAGTTTCAATCTATTTCTAATCTCCAAAGTGATCAATAGTCGAGATTACTTCTCACACCCACTTAAGATTTATATTACATGTTGCATGCTAAGCATGTTTCTTAAATAACTCATTTAATTAATAAAAACACTTATACTTTAATTATTTCCTTTTAACTAAAGTAAACTCAATACTAGAAGACTTTAGACGACTTCCACGTGCTAGACACATGCCAATGTGGAAGTACCTATCTGATGCTACCACAAAAATAAACACTCTCTCTTAGCAAGGAAGGTACTTCTCCCACCTAGAGTTGGCTCAATATTCACTACCAGATATACTACCATGTCTACTCTCTAATACACCTTATTAGCTACTCCCTCTGACACAAAAGCTATCCCTACCATCATGTTCTGACCTCTCTCCGAAGACTCATTGCCTTTGAACATGCTTCTAGAAGCCTCCTACTCCTGAGCATCCTGCATGGCCATCTCATACTATGACTCATGTCTGATAGACTTGGAAGGTTGCTCCTTCCCACCTAAACTTTAAGGCTAACTCCCTCTAATCTGCTCAACCTTCGGAGCCTCTCACTCCTTTTTCTCTATCACTGAAATTTATCCAAGATCCCCTTCGATCCTTTTATAGGCTCCCATCCTAGGATAATGGTTCACCAGAGGAATACAATTAAAAAAATATCCAAGCCCTACAGATCTCAAGATCTGTTCTTTGATATTTTTGGTTGACTGTTATCTCCCTTACTGCCTCTTTGCTCCTTTCCTCAAATCCTGCCCTACATAATTGTTTGCTCCATCTATGAGTCATTGACTCCAATAGATCTATCATATTCTGATCTCTAGATGAATGTCCTTGTTCACCCATCTAAGATCCCCTTGAATCACTGCCCTTCACGGCTCAAGCACTTTAGAAAACGTATTTCTTTGCTCCTAAGTTGATGAATTAGGCACATGAGAAAAATCCATTCTCTTCTCCTTTGTGCTCTCATGTGGCTTAGATCTCTAGATGGAATTCCTTCTCCACCTATCCGAGATCTCCTTGTTGGTTGCGCAACCTCCTCCCATTTCTCAGCAAACCACCCTACTGAAACGGCCTCTGTACTGATCCTATATGGCCATGTATGCAACTATATCCACTACAACCCACATATGTATGCTCTTGTCACCATTGTTAGCACTAAAAATGTATTGGTAATTGTTTAAGCGTTTTCATCAATTTGCACTTGATATGTCAATTTCCTAGGTCTTTTGGCCAGTGTCATAACTTCCAAATCCTTCAACTTCATCTTCATCAAGCTCTTGTTGATCGCCTTTGCCCAATATTGTCTTCTAACCTGCATTCCAAAAACACAATAATTGTCTTTTTTCCTTAGTAAAAAACCTATCTTGTTGTGTCTCTTTATATTTTCAAATAAAAATATATTTTTTATTTTATTTGCAATTTTTTTATAAAAGTGGTGTGTGCACGAGTGTTCCAATCCTAAGCTATATATCAAATATCAACTATATGCCAAACTCCGAGTCACTAAATCCCAACCTTCACTTTTCATATGCCTCATTGAAATGTTTACATAAGCATCAGCATATATAAAGACTTAGATTCACCTCCTTTTGCACATATGTGCAGAAAATATTTTCATCCACATCTGAGGTAATTTCCACTTGATTGCTTGAACCTGTGGCTAGAAGGTTCTTTTTATTTATGTCCTTGTGGTTCTTCAAATTTAGCTATGGATGTAGTTTCCAACACTTTTCCTCGATGTGGCCATCAATGTTGCAATGATTACAATGGTTTCTAGGATTTTGCACTGATGTGTAGTGGTTGTTGTCTTCTTATCTTTTCCCCATTTCCACTTCTTCTTCCCCTCCTTGGAAGCTTCCTGGTGTTCTTTATACTTCTAACCAATTGGTTTCCCTTTCTTTTGGCCTATGCTTTCTAGGTATTGTGCTTGTACACATGCCTCATCCACTTTCCTTAGCTTGAAGAGCATCACCTGCCTTTGTAGATGGTTGTGTAAACCCCCATATACTTGTGGAGTACATATGGGTTCTTAGGAGAGATACCCAACATGGTGACAATCTTTCTGAACTGAGTGGTGTACTTCTATATACTCTACCCCTACCTCTTCCTAAAGTAGTGTCATTGAATCCATTGTTCCTCTACATACCTGATAGGGTAGAATTGGGACTTGATGAGGGTTTTGAAGTTCTCCCACCTAGTTACTAGAATATCACCCTCTAGCCTAAGTGTTTCTATGTGGATTTCCTACCATGTTAAATCATGGTCCTCTAACCTCAATCAAGAAAATGAAATCTTCTTCCCTTCATCTATATCGTGAATGCTAAAATAAAATTCTACTTGTTGCAACCAATAATTCAATTTTAATGCATCAATCTCACCTTTGTATGGCTTTATGTCCACTTTTTCTTCGATCTTGAATAGGGATTGTGAAGGTTTAATGACACTCGAACTTGGTTGTTCTTTCTCATGTTCTTTCTCATGTTATTTTCACAACTCCTTTCCTGAATCTTCCTGATCTCCCAATTTCCCCTCTGATCAGATCTCTGATTTAGATCCTCCATCATTTATGAATGGTTCAATATTGCTTGCTAGAGCTACCATGAGGAGGTTAATATTGTGAATGATGTCGAAACATTGTGCTTCCAACCTCTCAAATCTCTCTTCTGTTGGATCTTTAGGGTTTTTATAAACAAAATCGTGTGACATGGATAGGGTTTTTGTGACTTCTCTTTAAGTCGATTCCTGGATCCTACAACTTCCCACAAATACCCAAAATAAAAACATGCTTTGATACCAATATGATCTGTAAATTTTCGTGGATATTCCACTAGAATAGTTCATCACAATGGATATGATAAATAAAACTAAAATCTACACTATGAAGGTTAAATTTCTTTAGATTCCAAAATATTTAGTTACTGAGTTTTTGATTATACATGAAATAGATAAAATGCAGAAAATATAAAACAATAAAATAAAATCACATACCATCCACAAGATAACACAAATATTTTCTCTAGGAAACCCTTACAGGAGAAAACCCAGCTAGAAGGTGAGGCTACTCTGCTCTCTTTTCTCTAGTATGGAAATAATGCAAGTACAAAAGATAAGGCACTCTCTATGGAGTTACCCAAGACTTGTGGCATATTAGGATGCTACAGAACATTAACCCCCTCGGTTATGCTATCTAATTTCCCACTCCCAATCTTTCCACTCTTTTATAGAACAAAATACAATAACATAGAATGGAACCCCTTCTCCTCCTAGTGGCCCAGTATTTAACATATCCTGATAGCCATCTAGGGGTAGGTTTTTTAATTACTAAACCCTCAATTGCGGTAGGGTTTTGAACCTTCTATAATATTATTGAAATTACTCATGTGGATATACCCATATGCATGAGTAATGGGGGCTAATGTGGCATCCTCTCATACCATGGTGGTCAACACAATAGGTCAATTTGTGGGAAGCATAACTTTTGCATACAAAATTTGATTGATGCACGGTCTACACCGTTGGAAAGGTATCAGAGAGTAGAACACAAATAAAGGGATGTGTGCAAAGTTTCAAACACTAAAACCCCCAAAAAAGTCATTTAATTCCTTAAAATGGCTCTGGAAAGTTCTGGAACCCAATTTTCCAAACTAGGACCTGGCACTAAAATGACCCTGCAAGTCGTTTACTCCAAATTTTTCCACTCTAAAAGCATCAAGATAGATGAAAAATAATAAAATGATCCAATCTGGATCATTTTCCCTCCTGATGGGTTACCTATAGTAATTTCTAGGAGACTACTCTATGGTGCACCCATATAGACCACATTGGCATTAATGTCCCTATCATTCTCCTCTATTCTAGTAGAGACTTATTTTTCTACCTCCTATATGTTTGTATTTTTGTGTGTTCTCCTCTTTTTTATCATACCTACCTTGTCTCTAGTATTTTTCTTCTTCTTATATTATATTGTGGTTGCCTCTTGGATTAGACAGTTTATAGGGTCGAGAATTGTTCTCTACTAATGGTTAAGAATTTATTCTAGGTGATTTCAAAATTTTACCCCTATAATGCATCACATACAATCATCTTGATAAGCCTATGATGGGATAATGCATCCTCCTTTCCTACCTACACTTTAGAACTCATTTCTCTAAGAGACTATAGAAAATAAGAAAGAATGCTCAAGCTCTTTTCGGGTTGTTGATAGTAAAAATTCCTTAACTAATGTAACAATCTAAAGTGAAATGGATAAACCATGTTATTCCTTCCCTCACAGGTTATGCAATCCATTATGTTTAAGGCCACCTCATCCCATGGTGATGTTAGGCTCTCTCTTTTAACACCATTCTTTTTCTCTTGCATTGTTTCATAGTAACTAATGAAGCTTCTTTTTACACATAAGGTTAGTTTAGTTTCCTCCTTTTCCCATGGAAATCTAATAAGGAAACCTATAACCCTCACTAATATAGGTTCATTGATGAGGATCTCTAAACCCTTAGCTACAGTTGTATATTCTTGTTCATTCAAGTTCTAGAAATTCTCTACAAATTCAAGGGTAGTCCCATCATCAAACCCTTGAAGCATGTTGAAGTATTTCAACCAATTAGATTTTTGGAATACTTCAACCACTTTAAGGTTGGCATGCAATTTAGAATGGTTTGTAGGTTCACTTCTATTGAATTCGGCCCCCATCTTAGTATTTGATCAAATTTCTCTATTGCATTTTGTATTTTTACTTGGGGTCTACCTTACTCTGCTTTTACTTCTAATAGTATAAGAAAGAATCATGTTCCTCTTATTATTATACCTCCGGGCTTAACCCATTCCTAACTCATAAAAAAACAAAAACAAATACACGACTTTGTATACTACCCAGAGTAACAATCTTGCTTGATCATTCCCTTGCTATATTCTCTTCCTTTTTAGAAGGAAAAAATTAGGCCATGCAATTACCTCTTTCCTCAGTTATGGTGTTGGGATTTTCCTTGGTCTCTGCGTTCTTTTTATAGTTTTCCTCGTAAGTCTTATTTTTTCTACTTTGGATTTTTCAACAATTTGGATTTTCTCCAATAAACCTAGACTCATATTATTGACACTTAAACTTTTTACCTTAGCTTGAAGTTAACTTAGGTTCTATCAATACTTAGACTCTTCAAGAAACTTAGTAACTCTACTTTAATCATAATAGGGTTTTAAGATTTGAGTTTGTAAAATCAAACTCAAACTATTTACCTTGTCTTGAGGTTAAACTTGGGCTCTGTCCACACTTATACTCTTCAAAAAACTCAAATTGTAGTCAATCATATCAATGGTTTATTCTTCAAGATTTGGAAACTTAGATTTCTTTTGGTTTAGCTTGAGATGGCTTCAAATTTACAATCTCATCCTTTTCCTTCAATATGATGATATTGTCATTCAAATTTGAGTTTGTTTGATGGCCTTTACTTTATTTGATTGGATTCTTGACTTTATGTGGCCTCCCTATATTTTAATCTGAAGGTTTAAATCATCATGGTGTAGCACACCCAACCCCCCAACCCTTTCTTAGGTTGGTGGGATGTCAAAATTTCCTCTTCTAGACCCTAAATCCTTTCTCAAATCTAAACCCTTAGATGGAATTTGCTCCTCAAGAGCTTCCCATCAACTATAAGTATGCTAAAATCTAACTTTGGGATCAAAATTTATGGTCCCTTAAAGATTCCAGGTCAAATATCCTACTGCCACTTCTCCCCCATGTGGAATCTACATGGATCCCCGTCATCTAATCTATATGGCAGGGTAAGCATGTGTGTGTTGATGTGGTGGTGATGTGTCATCCGATGTGGCACGAACCAAGGTAAACCTCAGCGGGGAACCCAGCAAGGAACTCAATAGCATCAGGTGATCGGGCCCAACCAAGATCGATGGTCCTCCTTATCTCGAGCATGGAAATATACAGTGGATAACCGATCGGACTACCCTACTCAAGATGTGAGCCATACAACCTCCCCCCAACTTTCTAAACGGTAATATTCGGAACACCCTACTCCCGACGTATCTAAGGGTTATTGATCCTTCGATTGAACGGTCTAGGTTCACTCGGGTTGTCCAAAACAACCAATCGTTAACGGAATCTCCCGACTCCGAGTAATCTGACCCTTACAATTTTAATTGATCTAACGGTCCATATCCTTTCGGACTACAAATGTGTGCCACCTTTATTTGTCAGATGCACTCACTCAGAGGCTCAACCACTCAATTTTACCTTTCGAGTAGTTCCTCCCAATAAGGGAATTTCTGACATATCCGACAGCTAATAACTCCCAGATCCAAGTGTTTAGATCTTCGCGAATTTTTGAATTTGTGAAACAGTTAACGAGTATTACAGACTCCAACAATTTTTTCGACTAGCGAGGTCTATGACCATATCAATGACACAGATATTGTTGATCTGGCTCCGCGACAGATCTATCGTCCACACCCATTCATGCTTGCGCCTTCAGGTTTTATCCATATCGGAAACATCACCCACATCGATCTCGTGGATCTTCCCGGATGAATCTCTCTGACCAACTCTTTCCAATCAGAGATCTTCGACGAATAGTTGGGATCACTGCAAATCGATGGCCAATGGCCAATGGCCCATGTAGCTCGCATATGTGGCTAAGTATTAATTCTTCTCTATATCCCTGTGATGTTCAACTTCCAATGAATGGTAGATATTGTGGCTCTCGACGTCCAATCTATAGTCAGTATTTCTTCAAGTTGACACACATTATTTTAAGGGTGAACTTCTAAGCCATGCATGGCCTCTACCATGAATTCTGAAAATGAAAAACTTAGGGGAAGCAAGTCATTCCCAGGTGAATAATCCCTTCACATCACCTCCTCTATTAGAAGGTATAGAATTCAAGAGTTTCGGGCCATCAACCCATGCACTTTGTAAGTCAATCCAATAGGTGAACTCTGCTACAAAAAATTGTCAACCTAGGGATCGTAAACTGATGAAGTGCAATGCAAAATATATGTAGGCATTAGCTTCCAATATAACTTTAAATGACTAATATGCAAAAAGGAAATGTGTTCATTGCTTTGGTTGCAGAAATATAGTTTTTTTCAGCTATAGAAAGAATAGAGTAATGTTTAATAATGTAAAAATATAGCTAAAGGAACACAAAGATAATTCTAATGTTTAAGGCCACCAATATATTAGACTGCTACAATGTTCTTTTAGAAAGTTATTGTAACCATTGTTAGCGCTAGAAGTCACCTCAAGACTACTATTGAGTTAAGCCTAACACACCTTGTTTAAAATGTTCAATAGGGGTATTAAGATGGATAAATCCTTGCTTGATTTGAAAGGGAATAATGATCTGATCTGTTAAGATCATTTACCTAAGTGCAGCAAGTTAGGTAGACAAAAATGATGGCTAGATATTTAATATTTAAGTGATGTGATTGAGAGAAGGGGAAAAACAAAAAATGATAAATACACCAATAACAAATATTGTCTTTAATGTCTTTATGCAATAGAGGAATAAACCTTTATCTAGAATTCATTCTAAATAATATTTAAGGAGAAAAACGCCAATGTGGCAAAGATTACTAAAAACCCTTTAAAGAAACTTTTTCAGCACAAAAAGCATTTGTCATAAGCTCGTATAACATCAACAAAGTGTTCAGAAGAAAACATGAAGATGATAAACATATAAATATTACAGACTAACCATCAATTTCATTAACAATTGAAGTATTTACATAGGCAAGATAGATCAAAACAATCTTTAGATATGCAATATCAAGCCAAAAACAGGGATTCAACCCTTTCTTTATTTACTTCATCAAATATATAGAGTTTTTACATCAGTTCCATACATTTAAGATCAATTTGATATCTAGGGATATCTCAAAACTAACTCCTTCAGGCCCTAAGGGCGAATTTTCCCTATATCTATTAATACATATAAATGGAAACAATTACAACTAAGATCCTTTAATCTAGGCAACAGTTTGCATAGAGATAGGTTTTTTTGTTGACTTGAATACAACTGGATGGTACATTGCATCTTTCACGAGATCTGCCTCATCCTCTGTCATCCATTTGATCCTTTGTGATCCACTTGTTTGCAAACTTGACACTAATAGTTGACTGACGCGTATTGTCATCCACCAAAAGAGATTGTAAATCAACTTTTAAAAGGATATAATATTTTCTATTTAGGTTCCACAAATTATAACCCTCTTCATCTTCTATTTCCATCACAAAATCGCAATTTTGTGCATTCTTTTGCAAAATCAGTTGCTACAGGTGTTCCTGTAGTGCCATTGTTTTTCCTGTGAAGAGTGTTGCGGGAAATTCATGTAGCGCTCTTTTAAAACCAAATATTAATATCATTCATGTTTTTATTTCCCATCTTACAGCCAATCATTACTCAAGGAGTATAATACCTCAAGATCATGAAATCAAAATGCCTTTTATCAAGCTTTCACCATCATAAGTCAAAAATGGATTTTTGCATAAACACTCAAGACCTAAAATTAAGACTTCTCCCTAGAAAACGGATTTAGATGCCTTAGCTAACAGATCCAAATCATTACCTCTGGCTTGCTTCATTTTAGAACGAGTTGTCATTATCCTTGGCCTATCATCTTTAGATCTCGTCAAAGGATTTGGGCCCTTCCTACTATGTTTACTCTGTTTTCTAGCAGACATATTGTCTTTCCCTGTAGGAGCCTTTCTATTTGTTGTTAGATCCTCCTTCGTGATTTTCTTCTTCTCAGCTTTGATTTTAGAAACCTTCTTGCTCGTTGATGGCTTTTCATTAGGGTTTGTAGGCTCTTCATCAATTGTAATGACCTTATCTTTAATGATAGGGTTCTACATGGCTTTAGATTTTAATCTGAATTTGTTGTGTGGCCTAGTACTCCTTTTTCTTACTAGAATTTTATATCTATTCACATCATCATCAAAAGAACTAGAACTAGGAGGAACTATATTTGTAAGGGTTTCTTCAGCTTGTATATGGTTTGCAGGTGTCTCTATCGTTTCAGGTTCTTGAACTTCATTCGAGATCACAGGTTTTTCTAACCTATTACTCTTTCTGATATAAATTTTTTATGCATGAGGGAAAGGATGCCTACCTCCACCCAGCGCATGAGAAGATCCTTCACCTGGTTCCAAACTAGTTGGGGCGTCCTCAACTCGTTCATCTAAATTCTTCTGATTGATCTTCCTTTTATTCTTCCTCGAAGAAGCAGGTGCAATTATGCTTGAAGATGATCCTGCCATTGGTTCAATAGCTTTATCAGTCGGTTTCTGGGCAAGAGAATGAACTTCTATTTTAAACCCTGAACAAATCAAGAATTGATCACATGTCCTATATCGTTTCTCTAGCTCTGCTTTAACCATTACTTTGATTAATCCTTGATGATGGATACCATGCGGTGGGATTCTAGGATTTCCATTAAATTTCATGACCATTTTAATCAAATATCTCATGAAGTAATATGGCATGTTCATCCTTTTGATTCCCAACAAATGAAGGAGGAATCGTAAATGAAAAAGGAAAACAATGGAATAACGTCCTTCACATGTGATAAAACGTTTGAGCATTAGCAGAGACTCCATCCACTCATCAATTATCCAGTCTCTAGGAATACCCTTGGCCCAATTGGGATCTGTGTGCTCTGGTTTCAAGAATTGATTGACATCCCCTCATGAAATTAATTTGTTCTTGAACAAATTTTCACCTTCAACGAGGAGATTACAGGCTTATGTTATTGAATCCTCTATGACCTACATAATCAAATTAGAAATCCTAACCCTTTGTCCATCAAAACCTTCAACAAATGCACGAGCTACACTGTAATGATGGCCATCTAATTTGGTGCAAAGCATATACCATCCAGCCTGGTCAAATATATGTCTGTTTTCCTTGTATGCCTCCATGATCTCGGGTCCTAGCTCTTTTATGTTCACGTGTCCACTTTTACCCATCCTATTCTCACGACCAAAAGACTAGATTCCTTGTTGTAGGAGTGAAATATTTCTTCTATGTAGAAATATAGACATGATTTGTTGGCTATAAGGAGGAAATCTAAATTTACCAGTTGCAATTTGAATAGATAAAACGCTAGATTAAGAAAATTGTCTTTTGAAAAACCCCCTCCACGTGGCATCCTGGGTAACAGGTACAAACAACTAAAAGTACCACCACCTTTGCATGTTGTGATATGGTTAAGTACTTGATAACCACCTTGATACTTTAATTAAGCCAAGTAGGACAATCCACGTCCTCTAATTCTGTCCAATCATGTGTGATGATGAAACAGAGATAGGTGGAATTCTTGTAGCGCCATGTGTTAGTCCTTGATTTTGCAAATGACTGATAAGAAAACCATTTACCTTCCCTATCCTTTCCTAGCTTTATTCTATGCTCTTTTTCTTCTTCTATAGTTTTTAAAGTGTGCTTGCATTATTCTTTTTGAGTGTTTTTAACATGCATTAGTGTGATTAAGATTAGAATCAGACTTCTAGGATCTTGATAACTACCTTGAGACTTTAATTTTGCCAGGTAGGACGATCCACATCCTTAAATTCTCTCCAACCATATGTGTGATGATGAAACAGGGACAGGTGGAAATTCTTGTAGTGCCCTGCATAAACTTGTCCTTTGGCATATTTTGAATGAAAATGACTTGAAAGTCATTATCTAACTCAGTAATGATGAGACAAATGTTATGACATGATGTATGACTTCTGATGAAAGGATTTAAAAAATTAAATGATGTCACAGGATAGTCCTACAAACATGTGCAAAATTCTTCCTTTCCCTTTTTAAAAGACTAAGTATTCCTCATTTCTCTCAACATAATACTATTTTGACCCCCTTGTTAAGATTTTGAACCCTTAACAACCTAATGATAAAAATTTATGGCTTATATAAAAAAAAAATTAAATAGAGAAAATAAGAGATGTGAGGTGAGGCTTTGAAGAACATAACAGGTGATAACAATGGCTCCATGGGGGATGGAGTTCTCCCTGTGGAACTCCAATAACTTTGATTAGACATGTTCCTTATGTTCCTTTGAGCTTTATTCCATGTTTATCTACGGACTGTAACTGATTAAACTCTTCAAGTTTATGAAAACATTATTCAAAACATATCAAACTGAAAAATCAAAACTAATACTGGATAAGTTGTAGCATGGTTCCATTTGTATATGGAGTCTTTATTGTCTAACTACCACACCACACTGATATGTACAATGGGATTTGAGCCACCAACGGCTTTAGTAAAATAATTTCTTCAGAAAACGTCCATTTATAGGGCCACCAAAAACCTCTTCACCTTCCAAATTATGCAATAGGAAAGTGTTGTTTTCCAAGACCTTTTCCACCCTGAATGGACCTAACCATAGGATATCAAACTTCTCATGATGGTATTCTCTATGAGCATCCCATTTCAAAACCAAATCCTCGGGTAGAAACTGCTATGTTTTTGTTTTTATGTCAAAAGTCTCTTTAACTTTTTGTTGATGTTGATGTGCCTTCTCAAGAAGTTTATCTCTTGCTTGCTGCAATTCTACAATCTGGCAAATCCTTCTGATAGTATATTAGGTTCAGCTTCTATTTCCTGCAGAAATTTTACAACTGACAAAGCAAGTTGTACTGGAAAGACTGCATCCATTCCATATACTAACTGAAATGTTGAAGTTCCAATTTCTCTCTTTGTGCTAACACGGTTAGCCCACAAATCATATTTCAACTTTGAATCCCAAGACCTCTTATTATCTTACA